>JAPJBO010000529.1:0-156929 GCA_030068145.1 Diplonema papillatum
GTGTGTGTGTGTGTGTGTGTGTGTGTGTGTGTGTGTGTGTGTGTGTGTGTGTGTGTGTGTGTGTGTTACGGACCCGTTTTAACGTGGTGCCTCCCTTCACGAAAGTACGACCACGCTCAGATTAAGCTAGGTGACGGCCGATGCACCCCCGGGCTGGGAGTGGGGGCCTCCATTCGCTCTCCTGTTTGCGTGATGCTTTGTGCAGCAGCTGGCTAATGCTTCGTTTTCAGCCACACAATCGCCGCAACGTCCTAGTCTGTGAGCTGTGCAGAAGTGCATCCGGGGCCTTAGACCATCCGATCCGTGATGATGCTGCTTGAGGCGACAGCAGGTCTCCGCCGGTAGACGCTTTTTTACGCACTCACTGCATCGCGGCTTTTTGTGGAGCGAGCAAACCACTCCAGGGCGGGAAGTGTTAGCAGCGCCTTCTGGGGCCTCGCACGGGGGGGCACCTTTGCGCGGGTCAGTGCTTGAACCCCTTTCGGCCTCTTCCGTTCTGCCTTTCCAGTCGGGTTTTCCCTGTGTCCATCCTGCCGGGTAAGCCTCCTCTGGCAAGAAGGTTGCGGCCCACTTCAGGTGTGGCGGGTAAGGGCTGCTCTCATGTTCGTCCGCGATTCCCGCCTGCGCGTGTTCGCGTATCCTCACGATGATGCCTTCTGTCGCCTCTGACAGCTGCGCTCGTCGGGAGACGCCCCGTACAACCGTCCCTCCCAGGGATGTCAGCACGGTGGAGGAGTACTCATGGCCATAGAACCACGGCTGCCCCGTCACCTTCTTGTACGCCTTCCCCATCTCAACGAGGCTAAGCGCTTTGCCCAAGGCGGACCGGCGAAAGTCGGTTAGCATCTTCTCTTGCCTTCGAGGAGTCGGCCGCTGGCGCTGCACCAAGTCCATGGCGGCGTTACTCAGGGCATCAGCGTCCGTGTTCCTCTCGCGCTTGACGTGCTCGATGCGCACTGTCATCCGTCGCTGCAGGGAAGAAACCATTCTGGCAGCGCGTGTCTGGTATGGCTTGAGCTCCTCGGAACATGCCAGGCGTCGCAAAAGCTGCCCCACTACCAGTGCCGAGTCCCCCCGCACCGTACACTGCGTGCCGTCCGCATCGTTCGCTTCGTTCAGCAGATGCAGGCCCGCTAGCACCGCTTCATACTCTGCCACGTTATTGCTGCGCACGGTGGGCAGCGGCAGGATTACCTCCGACACCTTGACGCCGTCTCGGTACATTACCGCCCCTGCGCCAGCAACGGCGAAGGCGGTTCCGTTCGCTCTCGCCCCACCATCGAAGCACACAAGCAACCTGCTGTCGCCCATTTCCCCATCCGCTAGCGTTGTGCGAGCTGCTGTCACCTTGCCTGTCTGTGCTTGAGGTACTGCTGTATAGTACCTGCTTTTGAGGTCAGGGAGCCGCTGTCCGGTGTGCATTTCGAACTCTACAGCTAACTCGATGAAGCTGATGCCCAGCTCGTCGTGTCCCGGGGGTGCCCATTTCACCTGCCGCAGCCAGTCGGTGAACGCCATCCACATTTCCCGTCCGTATTTCCATTTCGTTGTCACGGCGGATGGCGCAATGAAAGGGACTGCGAGTCGGCAGGGTTCAGTTGGTCTCCAGCCTCGCGGGTAGCTCTCTGTCCTGTGATGCCGGGCTGACCTGTCGAGCAGGCCGTCGGCACCCTGGCGTTCCCTCAGCACTTCGACAAAGAACAGTTGCAGTCGCTTCACTACATGCCGCCTTTTCTCCTTTTCTGCCGGCAGCACGGAGGTGCTTTCGTCTACCTGAGGGGCTGGGGCTATCCCGCACAAGCGCAGACACGGGGGCCAGTTTACCTGCATGGTCCTTATGTCTTCGTACTTCGCGCGCAAGTGCTCCCAAGCGGGGCAGCTCCAGAAAAGGTGATCCACCGTTTCTCGTTCCTCCGTATTGCAGTATAGACAGCTTTCTTCACCGGCCCCTGTTCGTCCAGCCGCCGGCGTGGCTCCCACAATCACTGATTTCAGCATGCCGGCTTGATACGCGGTGAGTGGGGAATCGTGCATCTCCAGCAGGTGCCGGGTTGTCTGGTAATCCACCCCGTCCCGCACTCCCCCGAAGTCTCCTCCCCGCCTTGCCGCGAGCTGAGCCATTTCGCGTAGTCTCAAAGCGTATCGCAGGTCGTGCTGTAGAAGCTTCGTGTTGTCCTGTGCCGCTGCATCATGCACTACCTCGTCTCCGGCTTCGTTCGTGTAGGCGATGCTGGTTGGTGCCACCCATCGCCACCCGAGTCCGTCTAGCGCTTCTTTGAAGAAGGCGAAAGGTCCATGCAATGTCGCAAGCGAGTCGCTGTGCTCCCACGCTGTCTGTGACAGAGATCTCGCGGACTCCCACTTCTTGAGTTGCACTGCCCAGGTGGTGATTCTTCTGTATGCCGGCACAACTACCGGGTCGAGTCGGTGCCCATGATGTAGGATATGTAGGACCGCCTCTTGAGCTCGGCGCGGCGGCCCAGTCCACATCGCCTCCGTGAACAATCTTCTCAGGCGCACGCTGTCCCGCTTCGTCATTCCCGATACTGCTGCACCGTAGTACCGTTTAGCTCCCGCTGACATGCTGACCACGAGGTCCTTCGCTTCGCCTGGCAGCGGGAGGCAAGCTGCCCTTTTCAGCACCCGCTCAGCTTCGGAGTTCCTCTCCACAATCCGTTTCGACGGCCGAATTACCTCCCCCGGTGGCACCTTCTCTGTGGTTAGCATCACGCCGAGAACGTCGAATGTCACCCGCCTTTGTATACCTTCTTGTCGCCCGTTGTTCACTGCTGTGCCGTCGCTTTCCGCATAATCAAGGGTTTGCGGGGTGTCCGACGCCGTCGTGAAAAAATGCGACTTTTTCTGCGTGCAGACTTTCATCCCGGTCAGCCCGGCGAACATTCCTGACCGCCTGGCTGCCTCCTCTAAATCGGCAAACGTCTTCAGCATTGCATACACGTCATCGACGTACGATAGCGGAATCGCCGCTTCGATGTCCGCTACGTGTCGCATCCAGACACTGATGATGACGTTAATTAGGATGACACTCAGCGGGCATCCCTGCATTATCCCGTTCGTAGGCACGAAGCCTTCTCCAACCGTTGCTCCCACCCGGAAGTGACGCCGCATGTTGGTGTAGGCTGCCCTCAGAGTCCGCAGTACAACCTCGTTAAACCCCAGCTCCTCGGCCAGCTTAAAGGCTACTTCGATCGGTACCGAGTCAAAGCACTTTTGGAAGTCCAGCGCTAGGCCAAAGAGTGGCTCTCCCGTTAGGTGCGCCTCTTCGATAAGCGCTGCCAAGTGCCATACCAGGTCGTCTGTTCCATGTTCCTTCCGACATCCATGCAGGCCGCTCGGCGCAATCTCGTCCATCCACGCGAGTGCTGCCTTCGCCCTTACGGCTGCCCATATCCGGTACAGGACAGGCGTTATCGAAATCGGTCGTTGCGACAAGGGGTCCCCGTTGCTTTCGGGCTTCGGAAGCAGGTGAATGATCGCATGCATTAGCTGTTCCGGCCATCGTCCCTCGCTTTCCACTGCGTTCATGGCATCTGCCATGAGTTGTAGGATTTCCGAGGGGAGTTGTCGTAGCTCGTGCACGCGCCATCCATGTAGTCCGGGGGACGATGTCTTTTTCATCTTCTTGAGTGCCGCGTCCACATCAGCAGCACTGATGGGCTCGCATTCCATCGCATGCGGCGCGGGTAGATACCGTGCGTACTGCGACTTGAATGCCTCCCACTCTGGCTCCGGTTGGTCCGCATACTTTTGAAATATACCTCCCCAGGCGCCGGGCCCTCTCAGCATCTCATCGATCTCCGTCGGGCACGCGGTTAAGGTGCCATCCTGTCGTCGCAGAAATGCCGTTGGGATCCCTTGCTGTCCAGCTAGAAACCGATATATATCGCCTTTTTCTGGGCCACTCCAAGCCTTCTGCATTCGATCCTTCCAGAGGCGTGAGCGCTGCGTCTTCAGCGCGGCAATCGCTTCACGTTGGGATCCTTCCAGCCTCTCTACCGCCGCCACGAGTTCCTGCAACTCATCGCTGCTTCCGAAGTGCGTGAGCTGCGGTAAGAACTCTTCCACATTTCTTCTCCGCAACGCGTTTCGTGCGTTGCGTTCTGCTACCGTCATCGCACCCACTTGTCCGCTACCGAGCCTCTGCCTTGCCTCCGCGACCACTGAGCGTAGCATTCCAAGAACTCTATCGCGTTGCTTCGTGGACCAATTCATAGCTCCTCGCGTCGTGCATGCCTGCCTCGCAGATGCGTGCGCCTCCCGTGTGCGGTAGCCGCCGGCTCTACCCCGGTAAGCAGTCGACCCTGGTTCGAGGTTCTCTCGGTGCAAATCAATCAGGTACGCCTCCGCCACTTCAGACGCATTCCTCAACGCCCCGTCCGCCCCACTTTCCGTTCGCTTTCGACGCAAGGCCGACGCTAGCATGCTCTGCTTCTGCTCCTGCGTCTGCACTGGCACTCTCCTCGGGAAAGGGGCGGGTATCCGGTGGTTGCGTTTGGGCGGCGTGAAAGCCGGTATGTTGAGTGTGACAAAGATTGGGCAGTGGGTCGGTATGTCATACTCTCCCGCTTTCGCGGTTTGGACGGTCACCACGGTCTGTGCTGCTACTGCGTTCAGGAAGCACATGTCTATTCGGGAGCCCGCCGCCGCCGCCCAGCAGGTGGGCGGTGCGTCCTGTGACCCCGCTCGCGCAGCCGCTGACGCCGCATCGACCCATCCACTTTGGCAGGCTGTGGTCAGGGACATGCTTTCCTCTGCCGGCGTGTTGAAGTCACCCATGACAGCTATCGGTACCTGCCCGAGTCCTGCCGCCATTTCGAAAACATCTGCAATGAGCTTCTCCCGATCCCGTACCACCGCCGCCTCCCTGCCTACGGGTGCATACACCGATATCACGTGCAGCACCATACGCGCATTTCCCGTTGCCACCACCGCGTGCGCGACTCGTGTACTCCTCGCCAACTCTCTCTCCAACTCTGTTGTGGGCTGGGAGACACTAGCCACCATGCCGCGGGTGGCGACAGCTGCGCCTCCTGGCACCCGTTGTCCTATACCGTTCGCACCCACAACAACAGGCACGTCTTCGCCCCAGTGACAGTCCCATCCGTATGCCGCAAGAAACAGCCCGCATGTCCTTTTTGTCTCTGGGCCCGCCCTGGTCTCTTGCAGAGCGACGATGTCCGCCGGGAGGGTCGCCACTGTCCGACTTCTCGCATTTATGGAACCCACGTTTGCCGTTGCTAGCACTATCGTGCGACCAGGGGGCGCTATCGTATTCCGGGCTGAGAGTCTGGGTTTACTGTCTGCTGCTATCTCACTCAGGGGAAGCTGTGACACCTCGGGGCCGAGGGTCGACAGCAGCTGCAGAGTTTCATGCGGTACGTGCAACGCGTCATAGTGCTGCGGCCGGTACGTCACGGTGATGATGCGTGACGAATTACCAGCTCTTCCTTCGCACCTGAGGTGCGCCAAATTCGTTGTTGATAGTACCCACACAGTTGCCTTCAGCACTTCTGCTGCGGCTTGCAACGTGAGGTGGTCACCGTAGTGTCCGTCCCGCGCTACGGTGGAAAGATACTCAGATAGAGACGAATCAGTAGGGAGGAACGCCGAAGGCGGGTGGTGTCGCAGCTGCCAGGTTACCTTCTGCCTTAGGGAAGTAGCCGAAAGACTCAGCTTACTACTTCGCAGCAGCGCGGCAAATTGGCAGTTACCATCTTTCTCAACCGGTATCCGCTTCGCGCGCAAGATCGCAGCCGCCCTGTCGAGTTCCGTGTCGCCGCTTTCAGCTGGCGTCGGTTGATTCACGGCGGTTGACTGGTTTACACTCTTGACTTCCTCCCCTCGTCGATTTCGCTTGCCAGTAGTAGGGTTGGCGCACCGGACAGCGCCAGTTGACACGTTTTCCTTGCTTGGTGTCAGTTCTTGTCCGGCACGCCCAGCCCCCTACTTTTTATCGATGGGGCTGTAGCGGTTGGTTGACACCATGTCAGTCAGGAGCTGCTGCTTACCCCCGCCTTTCCCGCCCTTCGCCTTTCCGGCGACCGGTCTCTTTGTAGCTTCGTTGAGCTGCTTCAACTGCTCGGCCAGCTCCTTTTCGTCAGCCTCCTTCTTAGCTTTCTTCCCTTTCTTGGAAGCTGTGGTGAGGGGCTGGGCCGGGAGGGGCTCCTGCGCGGCGTTTTCGGCTAAAGGTACCGGCGGCTCGGCAGGGGGTGGAGTCGGTTGGATTGCAGGTACGGGCTCGTCTGTCCGCGCGGGCACGCCTGCGGCGGCAGATTGCTGTGCGACCTGTGCAATTCTCCCAAGCGCTGAGTCGATTCTGGCGCACATCTCCTGCGTAATACGGTCCAGCTTCTGCTCCGTCTCCGCCATCCACCCTATCTGGCGCGTGTAGGCGTTGTCTTCGCGCTTGGTGGCTATCTGCGTCTGGGCGTCAGCCCAGCTTCGGAAGCGCTTTTCGAACGCGCCCTCCCAAGCCTCTCGCGCGGCAGTTCGCTCCTTCTGCCAGGCCTCTCGCTGCCTGCTCTGCTGCTGCGCCCAGGCTTCCCAGGCCGCTGCCGTCTCGTCCTGGTTCCCCTGCTCGCGCCTCTCTTCTCGCATCTCCGCGTCGTCCGTCGGGGACAGCTCCTTCAGCTGCTCCCGCAGTCTCGTCAGCTGCCTCTTCCGCACTTCTTCATGCGCTTTGAGCGCCCAGCGCCACTCGTCTTCCCCCTTCTTCTTCCCGAACTCGGCGAGGAACTCGGGCTTGGAGTACGTGGGTCCCCTGGGGGCCCCGTTGTCCGGCAGGCGTTTCGGCGGTCCTGCAGCGGCGAGGCTGTCCAGCTCTTGGCGGGTTCGCTGGATGCGCTCCTGTCGGTGCGCCTCTTGCCGGGCCCGGTCGCGCGCCTCGACGTCGACGATTTCGCCTTCCTCCTCGCCAACGCGCACCTTGGCAACTGGTGGTGGCTCCGTCGCCTCGATGTGCGCGACTCCCTTCTTGATCCGCACTCTGGCCCCAGCCCACCCAAGCTGCTCGACCAGGCGCTCGTACGCACCTACCCGCCCCTTCAACGTCTCAAGACGCAGAGTGTATGCACGGGTTTCGGGTAGGTGCACCACACGCACTTCGGCTTCGAACCTTTCGCTGCCCGAGGGTATTCCCTCGGGCCCCAGGGGGACCGCGTGGAGGTTGTTCGTAGTCATTTTACCGTTTGAGTATGTGTTGAGTGCGTTATGGTTTTCCCCCCTGTGTGTGTGTGTGTGTGTGTGTGTGTGTGTGTGTGTGTGTGTGTGTGTGTGTGTGTGTGTGTGTGTGTGTGTGTGTGTGTGTGTGTGTGTGTGTGTGTGTGTGTGTGTGTGTGTGTGTGTGTGTGTGTGTGTGTGTGTGTGTGTGTGTGTGTGTGTGTGTGTGTGTGTGTTGAATTCATGTATGGGTAACCCCTGTTGCGGAGTATGGCCCAGGCCGTTGGCTTCCTCACGTCACAGCTGACGCTCCTTCTTGCTGCTCGTGATGACCACGCGCTGTCCGAAACTGTAGCTTTGTTTGACAATGGTTCCCCGCTTCGTGCGCCGTGTGCCGCTGGCTGCAACATGTATCCGGGGGGAGGCGCCTTCTTGTGCACACGGAGCAGCGAGCCGCGTCGTGTTTGGAACACTTCGCTTTCTTATTCCCTGTTCGCTTCACTGTTGGCCGTGCGGCAGCTGCCCTTCTCTGCCTCCTTCCCCTCCACTCTGCTGCCTCCTTCCAGGCTGCCTCGTAGTACCTCTCCGGCTGTACGCATCCCGCCCACCGCTCATGCGCCTTAACAAACGGGTTTGAGGCCGCCGTGGCGTTTGAGTCGGGGCTCCGTTGGCTCATCGCCCGCAACACCACTTCCGTTCGCGGGGCGAGTGTGTGTGTGTGTGTGTGTGTGTGTGTGTGTGTGTGTGTGTGTGTGTGTGTGTGTGTGTGTGTGTGTGTGTGTGTGTGTGTGTGTGTGTGTGTGTGTGTGTGTGTGTGTGTGTGTGTGTGTGTGTGTGTGTGTGTGTGTGTGTGTGTGTGTGTGTGTGTGTTGTAGCAGTAGATGTCTTGGCTCTGGACGGCACCGCCCCGTGAGACGAGCAAAGGGAAAAGCAGCACCTCGATGACACCGACCAGCTGCGTCGTTTTCTTGTCCAGAACCGGAACGCATAGGATGTTGTGGGCGGTCTTGTGGTATTGGGAGGACGTGGCTTCGACGGCCGTGTCTTTGACATTGATCAGCTCACCCGAGCGCGCCGCCTTCACGTGCACAGCGTCTCCGTTGCTCAGCGGCGAAATGATCCTCTCGCCGTTCTTGTTTATCGAGCACAGGTGCGTTCTCTTTTCGTTCACGATGTGCATCATTGCCTCCTCGCACTGCATCAGCTCCTTCACATCCCTGGGGACTGCCGTGACAAGCTGTGGTGTATTGTGTTTCCGACGATCCCGTATTCGCGAACCCATAGCATTGGTGCCTATACAACCTTGTGTTTGTTATGTTCAGCTCGGCATATGCTTTGCCGATGTCACGAAAGCGGGTGTTCATGTAAGATAATACTCTCCATTTGTCGTAGTTTGTGCTGCGACTGAACGCTTCAGCAAATAACTAACCTTAGACTCTTTCCGTGGTTCGTGTTGAATACAGCACGCTCCTTCCTTTGGGATATGAGACGATGCCAAAACCCCCTCCCTCCCCTTTGCACTAATAAAATACTTTTCGACGTCTTACCTCCACTTAACCCGCCCAAAACCGTTTAGGGCCCGTTTTCGGCCGCACAGACAGGGTTTCGGGGCCGGCATCACGGGATGACGTCAAAATATGGGAGTGGGGGGGTTTTGGCATCTTCTCAATATGTATAACCCGTCTCCTCGAGAATATCCTACAAACAGCCGATGGTTGTTGATTAAAAAAGACACCTGCTCGACCCTCTGCGCACTGTTCAGCTCACTAGCGAGCTCGCCCAGCACAACCGTGCGAAGGACTGCGGCCTCGTACTTGAGGATCAGCTGCCCGTACATGAGGTGGATCCCGGTCTGGTTGCCCAACAGCTCGAGGAGCGCGGTGTCCTGGTCGTTGAAGCAGCCGTGGAACTTGTTTATGGCCTGGATGACTGCGAGGACCTGGTTGCCCCGCTTCACCGGGCAGCATAGCACGTTTTTGGTCCGGTACCCGGTCTTGAAGTCGACCGACGAGTTGAACCGCGAGTCCTCGTACGCGTCCGGGATGACAATGCTCTCCCCCCGGCTCGCAGACCACCCGGCAATGCCCTTGCCCAGGGGCATCCTGATCTTGGAGGTGTTGTTGCTCGCGTTCATCGTCACCGAGTGGTACGACCACAGCTGCTGCTTCTCCTCGTCGACCATGAACAGCGTCGCACGGTCGCACCGGATGAGCTTCTTCACCACGCCGATCAGCAGCCGAGTCGCGGTCTGCAGCTCGGTAGCTGCGGAGAGCTCGCTGACCGCACTGAGGATGAACTTCAAGTTGTTCCCGAAGGCCTCCTTGCTCTGCATGTTCTCCAACTGCTGCAGCGCCTGGCTCTTCCACGGGTCCTCGACGTTCTTCGTCTGAGCCACGAGCAGGCAGGCCGCGCCGGTGGGGACGATCAAGTACGTGTTCATCCACCCTTTTCCCTTCACGAACACGTCCGACAGCACGTCAACCTAATTGATTCGGTGTGTTCGTGTGTTGTCTTTTACCTCAGGTTCATTTTTAATGTTTGGGAATTCTGATCACCCGTCGACTTTTAGTCTTGAACGCGTGTTGAACGCATAGAGCCGCATGTCCGTCGTCAGGCTTCATTTTGACAGCGCTGTTGCGGATAGCATCTGAGCTGGTTTTTGACTTGATAAAGACATGCACAAACCTCGACGGCGTGCTTCTCTTTCAGGTGGTTCGCGACCTCTTCCGTGCAGTTGACTCGGTTCGGCTTCGATAGGGACTCCATCCGACTGGCCATGTTGACGGTGTCTCCCCAGAAGTCGTAGACGGGTTTTGTGGTGCCGAGAACGCCACTGACGGCGGGCCCGGTGGACATGCCGAAGCGCAGGCTGATCTTCTCTACGCCCAGCTCGGACGCGGAGAGCGACGACAGCGACGCGAACTCTTCGAGGACGCCGAAGCACCAGTCGTGCATCGCCTTGATGTGGTCGAACGACCGCTGCCGGAACCCAGCCACCGCCATGTAGCAGTCCCCGATGGTTTTCACCTTCGTGATCCCGAACCGGACAGCGCACGAATCGAAGACCGTGAACAACTCGTTCAACCCGCGGAGCAGCTGAATGGCTGGGAGATGTGCGGTCGCCTTCGTGAACCCCACGAGATCTGTGAAGCAGAAGGTCAGCTGGCTGTGCGTCACAGCGATGGCGTCGCCGCGGTGCAGCTGCGTGACGACGTCGCCGGGGATCAAAGTGTTCAGCATCTTGGTGTCCAGCTGCGAGCGCTGGTCGGGCTCGTTCTTCAGTGCGAGGAGCCACGCCAAGGGAAGCAGCTGTGCCGCGGCGAGGCCGGCTGCGACGTACGCCAGCGGCTCCGCCACCACGATGCAAACCACGATTATGCCCACGCTCAGTACGAACGGAGCCAACGGCCTCGCGTAGAAGACGGACGCCGGCGGCGGCCCGCTGGGGGCGGGTATGAGGTCGCGGTCGCCGAAGATTGCGACCATGTGGGTCGACGACACCGCCGAAGGCTTGCGGTTCGGGTCGTACTTGCTCGAGGGAGAGCTACCCTTGCGGGGCGACTGGGTCATGCGCAGCGGTTTGCTCTGCATCTGCGACGTGGGGCGGCCGTCGGGCGGCACGGGGAGAGGGGGCAGCGTCACCGTCTTGGACAACGCGGTGAGGCTGTGCCTGCTCTGGCTCTTGTACGGCGAAGGCTGCTCGCTGTCGGTGTTGTCCTCGTCCCCCGACGGCAGCTTGCCGCTGTCCACGAACGCTTCGACGACCGGCCGGACGACGCTGCGGGCGTTGCTGCGCGGGCTGCTCGTATCCAAGTCGCCGTTCTCCTGCATTTCATACATCCACTCATCGGTGTGCATCCGGTCCTCCGGCGCGGGCACCGCCTTCATCACGCGGTCGATCGACTCCTGCCCGCCCATCTCGCACACGAGATCCATCTTGCCCGCCGCTTACGCACCCCCCGCGCCGAAGCGATCCCAAACCCAACGCACGGTCAGAGAACGCACGACCGACCCTCTTCCCCCTTCTACTTGGGGTGACAGATTTGCTCTGTACGCGCCGCCTTTTCGTTTTTAGTGCAGTGTTTTCTGCCCTTGGCTTCTTCTTTCTCGTTGTGTTGCCGACAATCAACCGGGGTTGATGTACAGTCTGGTGTCTTTCGACGTGTCTTGTTTTCCTTCCGTTTTTTTTTGCTTGACCTGTCGTTTTGTTGTGTTGGGCCACCGATGCCTGGCGATCTTTCCCGTCGTTGAGGTAAGGCTCGGCGGGGAAGAGAATGTGAAAACGGACGTGGGGGTAGGCAAGCGGTGCTGGATGCCCGAAGTATTCGGCGCCGTCCCTTTCGAAGCGAGAAAGTGGACTCGGCTCGAAGATAAGTCGTAGAGAGCGTCGCGCACGGTTGGCGCGTCTATTTTGCGAAGGTTGCCGCCTCGGCCGCCCCGCCGCAGCTGGTTGACTAGTCTGAGATACTATATTTCCATTCCCATCCTGGACGAAGAATACTACGGCAGTCCGCAAGCAGTCGCGCAGTAGAAGCCAGGACGATCCGAAGAGGTCCAGAAGTCTCAAAGTGAGAGGAGCAATGACCCTGGCACGCTCCAACTCGTTGCCGCTCATCAGTTTTCAGGCGTCGGAGTTCTTTTGCGGATTTCCATCATCCATCCGTTCGCCATCGGGCCTCTCCGGGTGATGCTCCGCCTTAGCAGAGCGGTGTCACTGACTAGTCCCGGCCCAGCAGTAGGTGAGGCTAGCTTTTGTTCAGTGCTTCCTCTTCGGGTGATGCGCGCAGGCCCATTGGGTATGAGAGCCATCGGGGGGGCAATTGTCGGTTGGTCTCCCCTCCCGCTTCCCGCCTGCTGCAGCTTTTTCCAGGACACAAACGCGGTTTCCAACGCGGCAAAAGTGAGGAGCAAAAGAAGGCAAGGAAGGCGCGTGCTTGTCACCTTTCGCCCACCATAAGCAGCGCGGGCATTGTGCTGGGGGCGTGCGTTGATGCAAGAGTCGGGTGCAGGATGGGGATAGCGAAACAAGTTGCCGGCTCTTTTGACCAGCCCTCTCTCCCCCCCCCAGCCAGGGGGTTGCTCCTTCCTGTGGAAGGTTCCCGGAAGTTGATTGGTCTCCGTTTATTATTCCAACTATTTCAACTTTGCTGGTGGTCGCTGGCGCTTAATCGTCGCTAGGCATCGACTGGCTCACGTGCACTTCGAGCGAGTGAGGCCTACCATATGCTGAGAAGGGCAAAGGCTAGTCAGTACTGAAGATCATACTGACCCGTATCGAGCAAGGTTTCACCCGTGCTCTGCACGAGATTTCTGTTCCCGCTGAGCTGCGTTAATGTGACAGAGGTGCCGGCCCATTTTGCCTTTGGTAGGGCGACCCGTCGCGTCATCGCCTGGATCTCCGTGCTCGTTCCCGACTGTCACTCCGGCTGCTCCCACTGTTGGAGGGACTTCTCGGGCGCTGTTTTGTGTGTTTCAGCGTTTTTTTTTTTTGTTGTTGGCTTGTCGTTTGTGTTTCCGACGATCCCGAATGGGCGTACAGATTGGTGTCTTTCGACCTTTTGTGTGTTTGTGAAGTTCAGCTCTAGCATTTTTTAGTGTCCGATGATCCTACAGACTGACCAGAAACAGGTAGCCCGGGTAGGCTTGCTGGAACTGGCTGTTGATGCTGGCGATGCAATGCAACCGTGTGGCACAGCGAAAGTCGAGCCGCAGCGACTGCGTGCTACAATCGCACTCTTGCCAGCTTTTGACAACCGTGTTCTATGTCACGCAGCGGGGCGGTGGTTCTTTGAAGGCGTTGGCACGACTACCAGTGAACTCGCATGGTCAAGTCGCGACCTTCCGTCACAACGCAGGTCGGGGTTATTTCCCACAACAACTTTGGCGAGTATTGGGGGGGCAGAGTGATTTCTCTGAAGGCGTTGGCACGACTACCAGTGAACTCGCATGGTCAAGTCGTAATGGAATAGCCTTCATTCGAGTTTGTCGCTCTTTCTATCTGTTGAGTCGCGACCTTCCGTCACAACGCAGGTCGGGGTTATTTCCCACAACAACTTTGGCGAGTATTGGGGGGGCAGAGTGATTTCTCTGAAGGCGTTGGCACGACTACCAGTGAACTCGCGTGGTCAAGTCGTAATGGAATAGCCTTCATCCGAGCTTGTTGCTGATGTTCGCGACCTTTCGTTACAACGAGGGTCGGGCGGAGTCCTACAAAAACGTTTGCGCGGATTGGCAACTGTGTGCTGGAATCGCTCCTTTGCCAGCTGCTCTGCATCGCGTTGCGGAGCAGGAATAAATTCTTTGAAGGCGTTGGCACGACTACCAGTGAACTCGCGTGGTCAAGTCGTAATGGAATAGCCTTCATCTGAGCTCTTTCTATGCAAGGCTTGCCTTTATACAAGCATCTGAGCTTGTTGCTCTTTCTATGCAAGGATTGCCTTTATACAAGCCTGTTGACGCTCGCGACCCTTCGTCACAACGAACGTCGGGGTGATGGCACAGTGTGCTTTTTGGCCTTTGCGTTTTCGTGCTCTGTTGTGAAACAGAAATACTTCTCTGAAGGCGTTGGCACGACTACCAGGGATCTCGCATGGCCAAGTCGTAATGGAATAGCCTTCATCTGAGCTCTTTCTATGCAAGGCTTGCCTTTATACAAGCATCTGAGCTTGTTGCTCTTTCTATGCAAGGATTGCCTGCATACAAGCCTGTTGACGCTCGCGACCCTTCGTCACAACGAAAGTCGGGGTGATGGCACAGTGTGCTTTTTGGCCTTTGCGTTTTCGTGCTCTGTTGTGAAACAGAAATATTTCTCTGAAGGCGTTGGCACGACTACCAGGGATCTCGCATGGCCAAGTCGTAATGGAATAGCCTTCATCCGCGCTTGCTGACATGCACGCATTTGCTATTGCTTCTGATCTTGATCGCTACGCTCTCTTCTTAGAGAAGCCGGGACGTTTCTGATGCAAACGACTTGTCCACTGGCCAAAGCGATGTTGGATACGGGGGAGAGTAGTTGAGTTGCAGCTCTTGACAGTTTCTCTCGTGAGAAAAACGAGGGTGGTACTTCCATCACGTTTCGCTCACGATTCAAGGGGGCTGGGCTTTCGGGCAGAATCTCGCCTGCCAGTCCCCTTATGTAGCGCACCGCTAGATGCGGCACCTGCTGTGAAAACATGAGAGAGGCCCACGACAAGACTGTCCACACCTTCTTCTGGCGGCGGTCGGCTGCGGTCTTCACGTCGTCGAGGATGGCGTCCATGTCGAAGGGATCCGCGTCGCGCGACGTCTCGAACTGCAGGGATTTGACGGGTTCCCCCCGGCCGGTCTGCCGCCGGTGCTCCTCGTCGAGCGCGTCTCGCGACGGGCGGAACTGCGACCGCTTCTTCTCCGACCCGCCGAGCAGCGGCTTGACGAAGGCCGAATCGTCGTCTTCCAGCGGCGCGGTCTGCCCAGAGTCCTGGTTGAACAGCCGCTGGTCCAGAAAAGAGTCGTTCGACCGCGTCGGCTGGGCGAGGCCGAGGGCGATTTTTTCCGACACGTCGCGCTCGCCGCCTTCCCGCGCGTCGCCGCCGCGGCCGCCGCGGCCGGAGGCCCTTTTTTCGGCGATCCGCTGCTCGTGCTCCCACTTCCGCCGCCGCTCGTCGCGGATCTCGTTCCTCTTCCGCTCCTCCTGCTTCTCCTCCCACGTGCGGTCGGTGTCCGCGGTGTCGGCGACCAGGCGGTCCTTCTCCTCCCGCGCCTTCATCGCCGCCTTGCGGATTTCGCCTTCCTTCTTCTCCTTCTGCTTGAGGGCCACCTTCCGCGAGACTTGGATGCGTTTTTCGACCTCCTCCCGCGACTGCTTCTCGGCGATGTCGAGGGCCTGCGAGAACGACGCAAACCGGTCGCTGATCTCGAAGCTCATGAGCGACCGCCCGTCGGCTGCCATGCGCTTGTCCATGGGGATGATGTACCCCTTCGGATTCTTGTAGTCCGAGATCGACGGCGGGACCTTCGTGTCCTGCATGTCCTGGAGCGTGAGCTTCTTGGGCGGCGAGTGCAGCACCGGCGCCGGCGGCGACGGCGGACCGCCGGGCGCGTTGCGCACGCGGAACCGCGGCGGCTCGAGCGGGTCGCGCTGCATCTCGACCATCTTGATCATCCGGTTCTTCACCGCAGGCGCCCCGGTCGCGGTGTCGCTGGGGGTGTACCGGAAGATCTTCGCCTCGGTGTCCTGCTTCTCGACGTGGCCCGGACGGTTCGCGTTGGTCTTCGCGTTAACCTTCGCCATGAGCATCTGCTGCGCCTTCGCGAGGGAATCGTCGAGCTCCTCGTCCGTCGGCCGCTGGAGGTCCTCCTCCGTGTAATCCTTCGGCAGCAAGTCGCTGTACTTGCTGTACACCGTGCGGCTGACGTCTCCGCCGACCCGGGCCACTGCGGTGTTCTGGATGACCCCTTTGCTGTCCGTCACGACCGCCAGCGCGTTGCTCTTCCGGTCCGGCCGCCCCATGTCCAGCGGAAACTGGGACCGGTGGATCTCTGGGAAGGCGCCCCCATCGCCGAAGTCGATGTTCAGCGCCTTCTTGTGCGCCATCGTATCCTCCCTCTTCTCCACCGCCCCACGCACACACCCCCACCCGCCCCCCCGACGAAGGGCTGCGCCGCTGCGGCCTTTACGCGCTTCCTTCTTTTTCCGTGTTTGGGGAGGCCAGCGCGGGTCCTGAGATAGAGCGTTGGAGCGTTGGTGGGGTACTTGACGATCAGTTTGGTGTCCTCGCGGCCTTTGCGAGGGAAGGGGTTTTTTGGTGAACGCGCTTCCGGTAGGGGAAAAGAAGTAAGTGGGTATGCCAAAACCAGGTCACTCGCTCGCTCCGCGTGCTCACTCCACTCTTCCGTGTTTATTTGAGGTAGAAAGGGTCGGCTTTTGTGTGTTTTTGCAATTCGCGTGTCTCCCGGGGTGACTCAGGTAACGCAGTGTGCACAGTCCGTGTCTGCGTCACAGCAGATGGAACGCGTTTGTTGCGCCGCCGCGGGGGCGGTCTACGAGTGGATGTCGCTGTGGCCTCCAGGCCGGACTCAGGTTGTGGTTGAGGCACAGCCCTGTAAGAACTCGGCACAAACCAGCCACAGCCCCGGTATGAGCACGGCACAGCACCGGCAAATCTTGAATCTGATCACACCAGGCGGCTAGCAGTTTGCTGGAGTATCTTTCAGCTTCCATTGAACGAAGAGGGGAACACGTCAACAAAAAGAAACAGATGATTGCGCGTCTTTCGTCTGGAAGTGTAGCGAGAGGCCTCAGAAGGAATCCTGAGAGCGACGTTGGAAGACGCATAGCCATAGGGGAAGAAAAATACTCGAACCAGGGATCTCCCTACTCTGCATTCTTTCATATCCGGCGATTCAACCGAGTTTGTGACGTTGCTTGCTAGCTCGTCCGCAGGATTGGTTTCATTCTCACTGAAACAATGCTGTGGACGGCATTTGCGCCGGCAACTCCGAGATGGTGGAAATGCTATAGGAAGCACCGTACCACTACAGCAGGAAGGGGGGCACGATATACCCTCTGTTACCTTCATATCCATAGTCGTGCTGCTGGTACGATGCCGCCCGTCGCAGCGTCCTGCAGAGACGCTGCTACGGGCGGCATCCTACCAGCACGGGGGGTCCGCTGGTTTCTTCGGTTGCGTGAACTGGAGAGGGGGCGGGGGATGAGGCACACACGAGAAACGGCCCTGTTCGGGGTTAAAAGAAAGGGTACAGACTGAAAAATAAACAAAACGAAGAAATGCGCCGAGGGCGCCTCATTCGGGGTGTGCATGCCGGCGCGACACCGAAAAAGCGAAAAAAAGACAGGGCGCTTCGTTTTGTTTGTGGGTGCCGGTTGACCAATGCCATTCGCTTTTGACCTGTTTTCATTTCAGGTTCGAGAATTCCGGCAACTACCAACACCCGCTGTCTTGTCTACGTCATTTTTAGCCTTCACACTAAATTGTAAGGCAACCAGTGACTGAACGTGTCAACACGTTTCCGCAAGGCGGTTGTGGTGGGGGCTGTCAGCACTAGCAGCATGAAACTTTCAGGCGGGAGATCATAGGAATTCGGGCTCTTTTTTTTGTGGGCGGGATTTGTGGTTGGGGTTGATGTTCTATAAACAAGGTTGCTTGTGCGTGGACTGGAATGTTCGGTACTTGCTTCTTTTTCCACGGACTGCCCCACCGCGGTTCGCTTGCTCTCTCGGGGAGCCGGCACGACTCACCTCGGCGGCGAAAAACGTTTGCTCGATACACACGATCGAACAGCCTCCCACCAAGGATTGGTCCGGGAGGCGTGTATCGAGTGTGGGAAAGCGCGGTGCTCGAATGATCCCTCAAGAAGAACTGGATTTGGGAAGCGGGGTGTTTGCTGTGCTTGGAGTGCGCTGGTCCTACCTGCACCGTGTTTCGGTCCTTCTAACGGCGGACACATAAAGCCGGACTATGCATCAGCGAGGAAACTGAGTGTCTGCAGACAGGACAACCATTCGTAGCCCATCACAGTCAGGACCATCCATGCCGCGAGAGCAAATTCGTCTCGGGGGGCGCGATCAGCCATGATGGGTTGGTTGGAATGCAAATAATCGGTGGGCGATAATATCTGCATCGAGTGGAGTTGTTCGGGCGCTACCACCTGGTGGCCAACGCGTCTGCCTTTCACCAGCTTGTCCGCGCTGCTCTGTGCTTTCGCCGCGTCCCGGGTTCGCCCGAGAACGAGACAGCCGACGTCGAATGTGCGAAAGCCGGATAATCTGGCATCAATCAGCCGTGATGGCATCAATCAGCCGTGATGGCATCAATCAGCCGTGATGGCATCAATCAGCCGTGATGGCATCAATCAGCCGTGATGGCATCAATCAGCCGTGATGGGCGCGAGTCGGCGTGTTCGTCGAGGCCCTCGGCGGGTACGGCTTCTCGGGCGAGGCTGCCAGTTCGTCGCCAGGGATCAGGGGGAGCGTGTTGACGCGCTGCGCGACCGAGGCTGCGGGCTGCGAGTTCTGTGGGGGTTGGTAACGGGGCGGAGCCGAGGTCGACGGGTGCGACAGGTTTTGCCCGCTGAGGTAGTCCTTGTAGACCTGCAAGTCCTTCAGCGCCTTCTGCAGCTCGCTCGCGCACTCGAAGTACTTCTTCTGCCACACCATGTCGTCGGTGACCACGCCCTGGTCGTCGCGCATCTGATCCAACTTCAGGAACGCCTTCATCTTCAACCGCCGCTCCTTCTTCAGCTCCTCCCGGAGCTTCACCACCTCCCGCTCTGCCGCTGAGAGCCTCGAGCCCATCGTCGCCGAGTTCGACAGCCCAGCCGACGCGGGCTTCCTGCCGCCCAGCGCACTGCCAGACCGGCCCGAAGGGCCGGCTGGGTCGGCGGAGCTGACGCGGGGAGGGGGCGCGTGCGCCTGCTCTCGGTCCTCCGCCTTTTCGAGGTTGCGCAGGAGGCGGTCGACGTCGAGCTTTTCGTACCGCTCGAGCTTCTTGGCCTTGTGGGTGAGGTCTTCGAGCTGCTTGGCGTGCGCGACCTTCCAGGCGACCAGGTGCTTCTTCTTTTTTTCCTGCAGGTCGAGGTCCCGGAGCAGGTGCTCGACCTCCATCTCCGACACGGTCAGGTTCTTCTGCGTCAGCCGCAGCTGCTGCTGGAGCTGGCCTTCGCGCTCTTCGACCTGCTCCTTGCCTTCCCAATACCGCTTCGAGGCCTCGTCGCGCTCCTTTTCGAGGCGGGTGATCGTTTTGCTGGCCTCGCTGTGCACGTTCGCGATGCGAACGTCGCTCCACAGCTTCAGCTTCGCGAGGGTGATTTGCAGCTCGGTGTTTCTTTCTTTGAGCTTGTTGACTTCCTCGTCGCCGATGGCTATCTTCAGCGCCTGCCGCTTCATGTGCAGCGGGGCGACGTCGCTCTTCCCGATGGACATCATTGCGTGCCGCTTGATCTCCTCGAGGTTCACCTGGATCTCCCTGTACAGCTTCTTCCGGTGGTCGCCGAAGCGGCCGCGGAGGAGCTTGATCTCTTTCTGCAGCTCGGTCACGACCTCTTCGTACTCCGCCTTCACCGCGCCGCGGATCGACCGCTCGATGTTCGCGAGCCGCGAGCGCAGCGCCTCGTTCTGCCGGGCGAGCGTGTTCTTCTGGAAGACCAGGTCGTGCTTCTCGTCGCCGAGCTTCGACGCGACCCGCCGCGCGAGCGCCTTCGCGTCGACGTCCCGCAGCCGCTGCAGTTGCAGGATCTTCTGCTCGGCCCGGAACACCGCGAGCCGGTGCTGCTGGAGGACGAATTCGGACGTGCGCGCGATCGTGCGCACCTCGCCCGCGCCCCACTCGCTGACCTTCCTCGCGACTTCGTCGATCGCGGCGCCGAGGACGGGGGCCGGGATGTGGTACGTGACGTAATCGACGCCCTCCTGCCGCGTGCTCGCCATCCGCGCCATGACCGTCACGTGGAAGTCGGCGAAAATGTCGTTCTTCGCCGAGGCGGGGCTGAGGCTGCCGGCGGCGGACCCCGCCGCCTCCGCCCCGAACGACGGCGTCGCCTGGAAAGCGGCCGCGCCGTCGTCGGCGGTACCCTCGAGCAGGGACACCACGCTGCCGTTGACCTGTTCGAGGACTTGCTTGACGTACTCGGTGGTGAGGGAGAGGTGGTGCCGGTTGATCTCCTGCCGCAGGACCGTCACCTGCTTCCTGCGCAGCGCTGTTTCGGTCCTCCGCTTCTTGCCGTTCTGCCTCCTCGCCTGGTCGTCGCCGCCGTCGGTTCCCTCGTGCGCTTCGTTCTCATACTGCGCGCGCGCCTTGGACGAAATCATTTTGAGGAAGCTCTCGTCGCACACCAAGAAGTAATGCTCGCCTGCCACCGACAGCGCCGGCGACGCAACTTCGGCGCCCGGCGCTGCGAAGAACGTGTAGTTCAGGTTGTTGCGGTGGAAACTGGCCTGGTCGAGCTGCTGGAGCCCGGTGCAGTAGTACGTCTTGAGGACCTCCCGCTGCGTCGTCACCACCAGCGCCGCCGCCTGGGCTTTCAGCGCGCCCAGCCCGGGGTCATGAACCGGCATGTTGTCGAGGCCGCCGTCCATGACTTCCTCCACGAACTCCACGTCGCTCTTCACCTCCGACAAGAAGTGCGTCTGCGCGGCCAGCTCGGTCGCGACGTGCCGCCGGTCGTCTCCGGACAGCCCGACCAGGAATCCGTCCAGCCAAGCCACGGGCGACGCTTCCTCAGCAAGGCCCAGCAGGCCCGTCTTCCCCTCGTAGCTGTGGCCCTGCCGGGCAAACAAGCCCTCGCGCACCCCTGCCGGCGGCGCGAAGGCTGGGCAGAGGTTCTTGAGCAGCTCTTCGTAGTCGCGTTGCCCCTGCGGATTTTTTTTTAGCCTTGATTGTGGTTTAAATGTTGCTTTCAGGTCTCCGGTTGACTATTGAGGCCGGGTGTCGGTAGGGAAACGGAAATGGATGTTGCGTAGTATGTAGACATATTTGCACATTTTAACTACGGTCAAGTTTGACTTTATGGCTGATGAGACCGACACCAAGAACAAATTCGCTAGTCTTGTTTTGTGTTTTCTTTATCACTGTCCCAGCGAAAAACTTTGTGACAAGCGCGAGAAGAGATACGAATTTTGAGCACACCGATGGATCCAATCCCATGGCCCGCGCGGTCGTCAAGGTGGCCACTGTCGGGAGTCCGCATGGTAGGAATTCGATCCTGCACGAGGCGAACTCCATTTGCTTGATGGCACGGATGACGGTCGCGGCGGCCTTCTTGAATACCACCGACCGGCTGGTGCCCGCAGCCTGGTACGGCTGCTGCCCTGGAGCTTTGCCCTTGCGAGTGGCCGGGTCCGACGTGCGGAACGACTCGGTGAGCAGCGATTGCTTAACCGAACTCAGAGCCAGGTACACCCTCAAGAACACAACGTCCCGAAGCTTCTCGAAACTGTGCAGCAGTGAGCTGGCATCGGCGAGGTCCTCGACCGGCTCCTGTTGTAAATTTGTTGCATTAGTGTGTGGGCCTTTGAAGCGTGGATGATGCCTCTCGCGCTGCTCCCCTTGAGGTTCCTGGCTCATGCCAAAGCGCCGCCGCCCGGGTTAAGGGGTTGCGGCATCAGGCGTGCCAGGGCCAGGGAGGCTGTTCGGAGGGGTCACAATTTGTTGCATTAGTGTGATTGCTCCTGTTTGTTGGTGTGCGTTCGCGATGCACTTTGTCCACGCGGGTTTGGTTTACGGCCGGGAGGAAGGTGCAGGAGCTTCGGAATGGTTGAGTACTCCCGACAGGGTCGTTCTCTAAATGAACGCATTGAAGCACCTCGACGGCATCACTTTTCGTGAGTTCGCTCGACGGAAGGTCGACACCCTCCTCTCAATGAACGCAGCGGGTTGTCTTCACGTAGTTTCTTAAGAACGCACGGTTGTCTTCTCGAGACAAAGCTCGAGGGGCCCTCCTCGAGTGTTTCCTGCACTACAAGCATGCAGCTGCGTCTACAGAAAAAGAGTAAACTAACACACCAGTTCAGCTTGCAGTTTCTTCAGCTCCTTGGCGACGAACTGCGTCGCGCTCGGCGGGTCGTCCGCGTTGGTCGACGCTGCGCTTTGGAGCCACGACAGCACTTCGCAGAAGGCCAGCAACGACCGGACGAAGTGCAAGATGCGGCTCGCGTGCCGCAGCTGCGTGGCGGCCGCGGTGCTGTCCGCCGGTTCGACGGTGTGCGTTGCGGGGCTCCACTTGGCCGCGGTCTGCGGGTCGGCCGCGTGGTCGGCGGGGAGCCCCGTTTTGCTGCCGGCAGCCGCGGGCTGCCGGTAGATCTGCACGTAGTGCGGCACGTACCACGGGTCCTCCACCCGACCGTCAGCGGCCAGCAGACACCGCCCGGTCACCGACGGCGACGCGTCGTTGGGCTTCCGGTGCTGCGCGTGCTGGTGGATGCCTGTGGCGGTCATCTCGACGGTGTCCTCGGGTGACCCGATGCGGATGAGTGACTCCGTCACGCCCGGAAGCCGTGCGACCGTCTTTTTCACGTCGTAGGAGAGCGCCGCAGCTTCGTACCTGTACAGATACGGCAACGTGCCCGCTGTGACGGCGATGCAGTATTCGTGGATGAGGGACCGCTTGAGCTCTTTCATCTGCTTTCGGAGGAGTTCCGGGTGGCGGGAGCGGAGGAGGTCGGCGGTAGCGGTGTTGAGAGACTCGAGCAGGCTCCGGCGGTGCGCGGACTTGAAGTGGTTGACCGACAGGAAGCACGCTTTCAGCTCGTCCTGCGACAGGAAAGAGTCGGTGATCCACGACGGGAACACTATCGCGGGCTCCGGCTTTTCCGCCGCCGGAGAGCCGCCTTTGCCGGCGCCAGCCTTGTTCGTCTTCCGCAAGGCACCCTGCCGAACACCAAGCGGCGACCCGGGACCTTGCAGTCTCCTCTGTCCCCACTGCTCCCCCGCTTCGTTGGTCGTGCCGTTCGCCCAGTCATCCGTCCCTTCTGCCGCGTTCGCCTTCTGCTGCGGGCAGACCTTGGCGCGTGCGGCTTCGACCGCTTGGTGCGTGACTTTGTGGTAGAAAAAGTCGATGGGGTGCTGGTTATACAGTGCCGAAGCTACCAGCAGGTTCCGCTGCACGGCTTGCACGGTGACCGCCCGTCTCAAATCGCCAAGGGAATGTGTCAGAATCTTCAGTGTTCCCGCCGTCGAGTGAAAGTCGTAGTTCCCCATAGCATGCTCGAACTCCGAGATGGCCAAGTTCGTCAGATACTCGGTCCGCAACGAGACGATCTCGTCTGCATCAAGATCCTCCTGCAACGGCTCGTCAAACTCTGCCTGCGCCTTCTTCGTCTCAAAGTCCATCTGCTCAAACTGCATCTTCCGCACATCGATCCCCATGACTGCGGCTTGCTTTTTGTGCACATTGAAGAGCAACTCGGTCTCGTACAGCATCTCGATCAGCGCCGTTCTGTTCGTCGTAGCATCAACGACATTGAGCCACATTTCCCCAACGAGCCGGTCTCGGTCCTGCACTTTCTTCAGCGCCTGCGGGTTGTCTCTGAGAATCTCCTGGATGACGACGTGCGTAGAGCTCGCATCGTCGAGCACGCACTTCGCGTCGGAGTCGAGGATTTGGCTGCTGCCTCCCCCCTGCAGCTGCCTGTGCAATCGCTCCTCTTCTACGAGCAGCTTCCATTCGATGTAGAGCTGTTGCAGTACCTTTTGCCGCAGTTTGCACTTCAGCATATTGCCGCCGTTGCTGACACTTGCTGAGCAAGCGCCGGTGCTTTGACTAGTCGTTCCTCCGATGATGGGTTCTGCGAACTTGGAGTACACGACACTGACGACTTCATCTACCAACGGAATGACTTCAGCTATCACACTCAGACTGGAGTGAAAGTCGAGTACATTAGCAACCGACGCCCCGGGAAACAAGCATTGGTACAACTTGGTATCCGACGGTGGCTGCTGCGGCGCTCCAAGCTGCAGCGTGAGCCCAAGCTCTCCGGTAGTACCCGCGTTGGTGCTGTGGTAAGAAGCAACCACGCGTTTCTCGTCGGCGATCTGGCCGTTGATCATGTCCCTGAACAGCGTGTACGTCAACTCGAGTGACACAGTCTCTGCTGTGTAGGACGCCGTGAAGTAGTCATCGTCAAGGTCCAGCAGCGGCCGCGCGCTCATTGCCTTCATGATGGCTTCCGCGATCCGCTTCTGCTCGACGGGCGCTGTCGCATGCTCGTACGCTTCGAGCAGGCAGTCCACCACCTTCTTCTTCGAAATCCCGTACCAAGTTTCGCACTCGTACAACGCCTCAAGGACAGCTACTTTGTCAACATCAGCTTCGATGCCGCTTGGGCCAGCTGCAGATTCGGCTTGGCCTTTGTGCCTCTTTCCTGGCGTCCATCGCCCTCTGTGACCCCTCCGCGGAGACCCGTCGTATTCCGTATTGTCCGCATTGCTTTCAGTTCCGGTGGCACCACTGGATTCAGCCTTCGTCGCCTTCGCTGCCTCGCACTTTGCGACGTAGTGCGTTCCGATGCGAAGCATGTCCGCCTCGAGATCTGACAGCTTTTTGAACGCGTAGTCGTACACGATCGGGTTCCCCAAGGAGTCGATGACTGTCACCGACTTCCCGGTGACGCGGTACGTATCCTCGCGCGTCTCGAGGCCGGGCTGGTTGTTCGAGAGCTGCTGCGGCTGGCTCGCCGCCCGGGCGGCCTTGTCGACCTCGGCGGGCCCCTCCGGGGACACCGAGTAGAACTGCTGCACTTTCCGGGCGAACGAGTCGGCGCTCTGGGCGGCGCTCGCGAGCCCCGCGGCCGGGTCCCACCCGCTGCCGAGCCCGATGGACTGGGCAAAGGCAGCGGAGGCGGCCGCTTTGGGGTCGTCTCCGCTGGGGAACTGCGCCAGCCCGCCGGCCACGTCCTGCCGGGTCTCGTTCTGCTGCTGGGTGCCGAACGTGTACCCGTACGCGTCGAGGGCGAGCCGGCGCTCGATCGAGCTGAAGTAGTTGAGCACTTCGAGCAGCCTCCTCCGGAACGCCCGCGTCCGCACGTACCGCAGAAGGTACAACGCGTGCCTCTTGTGCGCCGCCGGACCTCCTTGCCCGAGCCCAGCCCCACTCCTGGTCGGCGGGTACCCCGCCGGATTCCCGTGGTGGGGCGGAGACCCATCGAGGTCGCCCTCCTTCCTGCACGACGCCGGCCCGTCCGAAAGCGTCATCGGAGACGCGAGGTCATGCGGCTCGCCGGTATCCATCGCGCCCCCCCCGGTGGCCAGGCCCCGGGAAACGGAGTTCGGCGTGACGACGTCGCCGGGGAAGCCGGAGGCCTGGTGCCTGGCGGTCGTCAACGCACGGTCCATGTGCGTTGCGACTTGCTCCTTCAACCGCCGCAGGACGTACTGCACGTCGGTTTCTTGGAGGAACCCGGCTTCGGTCGACAGCACCGCGTCGACCTCCGGCGCGTCGCGTTTGTTCGACAAGTGGGCCATCACTTGCTGGTAGGCCGCCGGCGGCTGCGGGGGGTTCAAGAACATCCCGCACAGCCGCGAGACCCACGGCGCGTGCACCAGGTACGCCTTCGACGACGGGCCTGCGGAACTGTCCTGCACCTCGTCGCTGGGGTGGGGCGTCGGGGACGGGGTGGATGCCGCGGCATCCAGGACAGCGTCGCGGGTGGGCCGCGCTGCCGTGGCGGTGGACGCGTGGGGGGAGTGGTGGGCGTGCGCGGCCGCCGGGGTGCCGCCGGGGGCGAGGCTGTACGGAAGGAGCGAGAAGGCGTGGTTCTGCGCCGAGAACACGCCGGTGAACTTCTTCTGCGCCCGGTACATGAACTCCTGGTGGTCTTCGCACGCGCTCTGCAGCCGGAAGCAGGCGGTGACCTCCTCGAGCGGCGCGGCGATCTCGTCGTCGGTCAACGGAAGCAACGGAACGGCAGCCGCGGGGCTCAGCGAGCCCCCGCCGACACCGTCATCCTCTCCCTTGTGGCTGCTCATCACGTCCACCTCGGGTGAAGCGGCGCCACTCCCGTCAGCTCCGTTGCGTGGGTCGCCGCAGGGGTCGGTCCCCGCATAGCCTCCGTGGGCACTTCGTGAGGATGCCTGGGCGGCCTGGGCCACGATGTGCTCGTGGACGGGGTGGAACAGCTCCCACCGTCTGTGCACGGCGAGCCACCGCGCTTTCACGGCGAACCGCGAGAACCGGCGCCGCGTGCGGCTCGTGAACGAAGTCGAGTTGAGCCAGTGCACGACGTCCGACGGGTCGACCATCAAAAACGAGTCCTCCGCCGGGGCCGCGGCCTCGGGCGCCGGCTTCGGAGGCGCGTCGCCGCCTTCCGGCTGCTGGTCCTGGAGGGGGACCATCCCGGCAAGCTCGAACACAGTGCGGGTGTTCACTTGGGACGGCCTTGCGTCGCGCTGCGCCTTGTCCTTCGCGGCCTGGCGCTCCTCGAGGCGCCGCCGGGTAGCCGCGAGCCTCCGCAGGGCCGCCGCCGCGTGGGTTTGCTCCTCCGCGAGGTAGTGCAACCGGGTGGCGAGGAGGACGTGGGCGCGGGTCAGCAGGTCGGCGCCGTTGCAGTAGCGGGCCCAGCGGAAGAGGAGCCGCGACCGGCGGTGCTCGAGGGAGAGCGCCTCGGCCTTGTAGAACGACTCGAGGGTCGCTACGGTGAGGGGCACCGTGTTTTTCGGCGCCGTCGTCGCCTGCAGCTCCCGGACCATCGCCTCCGCCCTGTCGGACGGCCGCTCCCCTGTGGGCGCCGCGCCCACCGCATCAAGCAGCCTCGCCCGCTCGGCCCGCCACTCCCGGATGCCCTTCACCTCGCCGCCGGCGGGCAGCTGAGGCTTCGCGTCGAAGGAGCTGTACAACTCGCGCCGCACGCGCACCGCGTCGTGGATCCGGTCGATCGTCTTTTCGAGGTCGAACTCCAGCGCGCGCTCCTCGCGCGTCACGGTCGGGTCCTCGTGCGGCGTGTCGACGTCCGCGAACGCAAGCATCCCCGGGTACTCATTTTTGTACTGCTTCAAGTCCGAACTGGCCATTCGGTCGTTCGACTCCCTCCCTCCAGGGGGCCCCTTCTCCTGCGTTTTTCTTGAGTGGGAGCACACACCAACAGAAGGTCGATGCTTCAGATAGGTTAAAGTTCGCTTGAGATTCCAGAATTTTGGGGGTCTCCGTGTGACCTTTGAAAAATGGGTCCCCTCAGAGCAAGTAAGGGCTATGTGGGTGCGGGTTGTTTCTTTGGTGTACACTTTCATTATGAGGGTGGGTGTAGACCATTAAAGCTTGGCGTGCGGAACTCTTCCACTACCGGGAATACTGCCTTTGGTGACGGTGTGCGACCAAGGCAGCTACTAAGGTGTGGTTTCAATACTGCGTTCATCAGCACAGGGGGCTTCAAATGGATGTAACCGCCTTCGTGCATCATCTTTACCTCCCATTACGACAACGAACAAGTGCGAACTTCTTCCACGACCGGGAATACTACCTTTGGTGACAGGGTGCGACCAAGGCAGCTACTAAGGTGTGGTTCAGTACTGCTTTCATTAGCAGGGGGGGCTGGAACTGCCTTTGTTCCTCTATCATTACGAACATGTGCAAACTTCTTCCACGACCGGGAATACTGCTTTTGGTGACGGTGTGCGACCAAGGCAGCTACTAAGGTGTGGTTCATTACTGCGTTCGTCAGCAGGGGGCTTCACCTGGCTGTAACAACCGTCGTGCAACATCTTCATCTCCCATTACGAACGTGTACAAGCTTCTTCCACGACGGGAATACTGCCTTTAGCGACGGTGTGCGACCAAGGCAGCTACTAAGGTGTGGTGCAAGGCCCCGGACCATCGCAAAGACTGGCTGCAACCGACTTCGTGCGCCACTGTCACCCGCTGCGGGACGTGCGAACTTCTTCCACGACCGGGAATACTGCTTTTGGTGACGGTGTGCGACCAAGGCAGCTACTAAGGTGTGGTATCGTTGCTGCGTTCGCTTTAAAACGTTTTCGAAGGTGTTTCGGATCTATTTTGACTTGGCTGCAACCGACTTCGTGCGCCTCTGTCTCCCGTTGCGGGACGCATCGAGTGTGCGAATTTCTTCCACGACCGGGAATACTGCTTTTGGTGACGGTGTGCGACCAAAGCAGCTACTAAGGTGTGGTCGGTCGGGTTTCCGAAGGGCGGGGGGCATATTTTTATCGCGGAAACTGGCAGCAGTCGACGTTGTGCATCTTATCTCGGATCGCATCAACCGGAACACCCGGGAGGTGTATATTAATCGAGTTTTGGATAGCAGGACTCACCTGCTAGGGTAAGCTTCAGGTACTACGCAGCCAACAACGCCTTGTCGACACAACGTGCCGGGCAGTGTCCAACCGCCTTCGAATCTCGGACTCCCCACACACGTTCGCCGATGATAGGCTGAGGGCAGCATGCGGTGTCTTTTTTTGTGGCACCGCACGGCCGATGACGGGGCTGGCATCTTGATGGGAAATCTCAGTTTCCACACGTCTTGCGGATACTCAGGCACGGCATCGTTCCAGCGGTCACCGGCGCAGAGACGGAGAGGAAAACTCGAAACTTTATTTTGACCGAAATTTCTTTTTCAATGCGATGGAGGGGAGGAAAACAAACAAAACAAAAACTTGCGAAGGGAGGGGGAAAGAAAAAGGCTGATCGGGCAAGGTTCCATGCGGCGCCTGGAGGTTTGGCGCAGCGCGACTGAAAAAGAAAACGCAATGAGAAAGCAAACTCAGCGAAAGAAATACTCGGGCGCTGCCCGGGGCTGGGGACAACAACAAATCGGATGTTGTCGAAGGGCTCACACCCCTGGGATGCAGCACAATTCTTCCCTTCCGTGCCTCACAGCGGGCGGGGACCTTGAGTATTTCCTGCCAAGCGGGTGCGCGAAAATGCGGCGCTTGGTGTTCGTGCTCCGAGCGGAGCAAAACACGGCAGCAACAGCGCCACGTTTTCCTAACGCGTTCTTTGTTTTCTTTTTCGCAACTCTCCCCCCCTCTTTGGCGCTTGGGCGGCCTGACACGAGTCTAGTCGTCGCAGTGCGCGTGGAGACTGGATCGTTATAACGGACGGTGGCTTGGACCGCTTAGTAATAGTTGGTTTGTTAAAACGTGCGGGCCAGAACCATGTGGATCACGTTTGGGCGATGTTTTTCGCAGCCTGGCTGTCCACACAGCAACACCGTCTCGTCCGCGATCCAGAAGCGGTGCCGACGTGGCCGTCGCAAAGCGCGCGTGTGTTGCACAAGCGAGCGTTGCGAGATCCCCACGACACTTGATCGCGTTGGGGGGGAACAAAGCAAACAAAAAAACAAAATGCCGAAACGGCGTTCGCCTTCATCGGCACGGCGAAAAGGCCGGCGACCGTACCGTACGATCCCGGCTGCTTCCTAGTTCTCCGCGCACACGCGGAACCTCGCGGGGTGGTGTTTTCAAAGCGAGGGCTGCCGGCGGGAGTCCGAGAACGCATCCGCAGCCGGGGGCGGCGAAGGACGGAGAACCCCCCGCTGGGGGGAAGCTAACCGCCAGCCACTGGGCCGTGGGCACGCGGCAGTGAAGAAGGGAGGGAGGGTGTGCGGGTTCCCTCCCTTTGTTTTGCCTGCGTGCGTGGCGGGGGGGCGAGTCGCGGTTGCAACGCGGCCGCCCGATCACTTCCTGCCGCGTCTCGCCTTCACCTTTTCGACGATGGACTGCCGGACGATGACGCTCATCTTCGCCTGAGAAAGCTTCTGGCGGTTTTGCCGGAACGACTGGTGCGGCGGCGGCGTGTTCTGCGGCCTCTCGGTTGCTTTGATGAGCTTCCCCTGCTTCAAGGGGACGAGCTGACCTTCCTGCTTCAACTTCTCCGACGACGCCTCGACGTCTTTCGCAACCAGTGTCTTCGCTACCAGCCGTTGCTTCTGCTTCTTAATCGCCTTCCGGTTGACGTCGAGCTTCCCCCGGTGGGGGATCAGACCCTTCTTCGCGTGGTCGTGCTTGATGCTGCCTCTGGCCATTGTTGCTTTTTTCCTCTGAAGACTCCCAGGGTTCCTTGATAAATCTAAAGAACTGTTCGAGGCGGTTGCGCCACGGTGCGTTGGCGGATGGCCACCTTGCTGTATGCACTTAGCTACCATGGTACAATAGATGCAGTGCGCCCTTGGACTGGTTCCGCCGAGCTGAATCTTACCTGGAGGCGATTAGATGACCACCTTGCTGTGATGGATTAAACCACTGCTGGCACTGGTTCCGGTCTGGTGTTCGTGGGTGGCCACCACGTTGCTGGATCTTTTTACAAACGACGAAACGAGCAGATGTAAGCTCCGTCACGGCCGCTCTACATCTCTTCATATAAACTCATCCACGGCGCTGTTCGAAGGCGGAAAGCAGAATCTTCAAACATCCTCGGGTGTTCTCCTTTCGGGAAGGAGACGGAAGAAGGGAGAGGAAGAGAGAAAAGAAAAGGGGCGTGGCATCGCGGCCGCCCCCTCCAAACTCTCTGTGGGCATGTGTGGGCTGGCCACACTAGGATTTTCAAGCTTTCTAGAGCATAAATTTGTGCGAGGTGCAATTCACGTTTTTCCTGCAGACCTTCGAGTTCACAGCCCAGCGTGTTGGGCAACTGCTTTCTTTGCTGCTTCGAGAGAGAGTAAGGTTTTATGTAGGATGAAAATCGATGCTCAACCCCGGGGAGTGTGGCTATGGTACAGGGATTTTCCATCGCTTTTGCTAGGATCGTTCTCGATGGTCGCTGTAGATTTCAGGGTGTTCCTACCAATGTCAGTCGAGCTCTCAAAGCTGGCCATGCTTGCTAAGGCGCCAATACGCCCCCCCTATCTAAGGGTGCTGAACCACTGGAGGAAAGGTTTCAACATCTTCGGGTGCCCTGCAATATGCTTTGTTAATAGCGCCTTTGTTTTTACACTATTTGTGTATCGGTCCCGTGGGAAAGGCGCAGTACGGCGCCCGGTTGGCGACACTTTGTTCCGAATTGCGGTCAAGTCTACACCTTCGGGAGGCCCGGGTTTCGTGTCTACAGCGTATTGTCTCTTGTGTGCGGCTGACGCAGAGTATTTCCAGCAAAAGCAGGTCTGCATCCAGCAAAGAAAGAACGATTTTCCAATCTGCGTGAGTTCGAGACCATCCCGAGCTCCCGACGCGCCACAGCTGCGAGCCTTTCTTTTCCACGGGTGCGGGATCTTTTAGAGCTACCCAGGTGACGTGTGATCGCCACCCGTTGGAATTTGGGGGGTGGCAACAACACACGTCGCGTATAGTTTTATGTTAGCACGCACGTTCCAAACGTATCTTAACTTGAGCTTTCTCCACGCGCATAACGACCTTTTCTTGAGGTGCTGCAATGCTTTTCGCGCTCGTGAGAACGCGAAAACCGTACCCCAGGAGGTGAAGGTTCGATTCAAAAAAATTCGGTGGACTGCTGCATGTTCGGCGGGACGAAGCATGCAATGGTATATTCCTTCATCAGAGTCTTCGCTTGACTCGGATTTCTGCGTGCACCTGGTGATTTATGCGCTTCGTGGCCCTCTCGTTATTTTCAAGACGGAAGGTTCCCTTGAGGCCCTTGGTGCCCCCTGCGTCGAATGGGTGCCTGAAGGGTCGTGCGTACCACATACTGCGTAGGTGTGTATACTAGCTACCGATAGACCCTCAGGATGACCTCGAGGTCCTCGTGACGAGCTCGTGGATGCAATCCTCAGCTCCTCCGTGCACCCACGAGGTGTGGTATCTACCACCATACAACCACGTAGTACCACCACGTAGTACCACAGGCACTACAGGGTATTTGATTAGTATTTGGGACAGTGCGGCTGTTTTTTTAGAGTTAAAGTTTTTGCTTGAAGTGACAAGGTCAGTTCTCGTAAAAAAATACGGTGTGATTGCAAAAAGAGAATGATGCTTGCTTCGTCTGCCGGAAGCATCGCGTCACCGATACCGAAGACCGTGGGGGTCTCTTCGGGTGCGTAAGAGGAGGATCGAAGGCAGAGACAGATAGTAGGTTTGCTTACCCGCGAGCAGGGCTGTGCGGCCACTTGCAAAGAACGCCACAGCGGTCCCCATTTGCGCAGTGAAAAACGACGAAACGCCCCCCGGACAAACCAACTGTCGCTAGCCACGGGGCGTGTCATGCGTCAATGAACAGTCACTAGTGGGCTAGCAAGTGTTGCAAAGAAGGGAGCCCGCGGTGAGTGGGCAAAGCGACCCGTCTCGGCTGTGACAGAGGCGCGTGTGAGGCACCCGTGGAAATTCCTCCAGCACACAACGGGGGAATCATCGACCGAAGCCGAAAAATTGAGCAAAAAACATTCCTTAGAAAGTCGAGAAAGTCGGAAATTGAAAACCAGCACAGCCCTACCCGACACGTATCGAGGGGATAGAAGAATGGGTGAGGCTGACACTCGAAAGACAAGGTCAGTTCCGCTTTTCGAGACTGAAGCCAAGCACAGGTAGAACGCGTTAGCAAACAAAAGCGGAAACTCTTTGCGCTGTTTCCTCCTCAACTACAGCAAGTATCAGCCCACCAGGAGGCAGTTGTTGCTTCTTGGCAGGGTTTCTCGACCAGCGGGTGTTGCTTTTATGTTCGCGCAGTTGTTGTGTTGCCGACAACGTCTTTTGATTGTTTTTTTGTCCAGCACTCCCTCGGTCGTTGGTGAGGATTTATACCAGCAACGCACTCCTAAAGGGAAAGTGTCGGATAAGGGGCGATCCTTCCTCCGGTTTACCGTCAACGGAATAATGCTGAAACACACAAAAGCTGCAACACCCAGGGTGGGGGGACGCGTGGAGGACATGCCAAGAGCACACAACTCTGCTTAGTACGCAAACCACCAGGAAAAGAGCCGCAATGAGTCTGGGACACCCAGGCTCACGTGGGGACTATTAATCTGATAACGGTAGTTGGTGATTCTCTTTGGTATCGTGTACAAACAGAAGAAGGAAAAGTCGAACCAGTACCGATTAAACGGCTGTTCCTTGGTGGTAGGGTCACCACACCGAAATTGATTGATGTTGCTGATCTTAATCGCTGTTTTCATCTCGCGCCCGTGGTTCTGCAACCGCTATGAATGAATGCTGCGCCGATGACGTGCACATCCAATGGTAAAATAAGATTTTGGTCCCCATGGCATGAACACTGCTTCATTTATCTGCAAGACTCGTCTTGTTTCTCGTGCACGTACTTTCACTTTGGCTAGCACTGTGACCGACACCAAGACCGCCTTCTCAGAATACGGGTTTAACAAAAGAGGTGGCTAGATTGAGGAGTCTTTCGCATCCTCTTTCTCTCAGCTGTGTCGCTCTCTTTCCCAGTGGGTCGCTGTTTGTTTCCCGGCGATATTCGCTGGGTGAAAACAGTGTCCTTCAAGACCACACGGGCTCCGGCTTCGCCCTCAAGGCATGGCTCATCATTATTTCGCTCTGGAATGCACATCGAGTGAAGAACGAGGCCTTGCACTGCGCCGAATCTTCTCGATGCACATCCTTCCGCCGTAATGGTGTGGCTACGAAGTTCAGCCTGTACTGTTTCTCGGTTAACCTCCTCGATGCCTTCATGCGCACGCTACGGGCCCCAGAAGGCGTTGTACCGTCCCAGTATCGAGGGATCTCTGTACTTCTTTGAGATGAGCTCGAATAGACTGCGATACTGTCCTGTGTTTTTGTTGAGGGGATGCCGAATAACCGCGACGGGGAGGTGATCGGTCACTTCCAGGCTCGGAATCTGCTAGGAGACTGCGGGTGTCGTTCTTTCATAGGGGGTACGCAAGAGGAGGGCGACGCCAGTCCACTGCAACCTCATGGAAAGCGAGCGACGATTCCGAGCTGAACGACCAAACTCCTGACGACGAAGGGAAAATGTCTGCGGGATAGACCGGCCGATGTCTGCGGCGCAAGCCAGCGCAGTCGTCAATTTCGGAGCAAAAACGGCACGAGTCGGATCGGGGGTCGTTGTATAATGGTCTAGCTTGGAGGGAATTGGAAAGGTTGGAAAAGGTTTGGATCGGGAGGGGGATGGGGGGGGGAAACATAGTTGCGGTCGAAAGAAGTTGGAAAGAAGTTGTGAACCCGAAACGAAGTGGAAAACGGGCAGCAGTCGAAGAAAATCGTGAAAACAAGAAAGAAAGAGGCGAAAAGGGAGCGGAAGACGGGGGGGAAATCTTAGTTTAATGTTTAGGCAGGACACTGCCTCTCATGCATGTTTGATACTAGCATCAAGTCTTCTTTTCGAAGAAAGTGTAAAATTGTAAAATTGAAAAGGGAAAAAAGAAAAGGGGTCGCAGGGAGTGTAAGACGAAGAGAGGGGGGTGGAAGCTGGGGGGACGTTGTATAATGGTTTAGCTTGAAGGGAATTGGGAAGTTTGAAAAAGGTTTTGGGGGTCACCGTCGGTTTGTGTTTTTTGGAAGCTGGGGGGGAGGGCACACCTTTGTAGTCCGCCACGAACCGGTCGACGAGCTCGATTTTGGCCGGGTTGTGCTTTTGGTAGACTGCGAGAAGGGCCTCGCGGACGGCGGAGTCGGTGTCGAGGCTGGGTTCTTTGGGGGGTCGGGGGTAGTAGTAAGAGTGCTTCGCGTGCTCGTCGTTCGAGGACGACGCGTTCGACGACGGCGCCCGCGACACGGCCGTCGCGATCTGGCACCCGAGCACCGAAAAAAGCGACCGATCCGCGTCGAACGCCCGGTACGACGAGACCACCGGGACGAGCGACGCGGCCCCCGGCGACCTCGCCAGCGCCGCGGTGGTGTTCGCCAGGAGCTGCGAGAAGGTCAGCTTCCCCTTGTGCTGCGCCGAGACGCCCACCGCCGCCGCGAGGGCTCCCATGGGCGTGTCCTCCAGCAGCGCGTCGAACGACGTCGCCGAAACCACGACCACGTCCGGGGGGGCGGCGATCGTGCGGTTCGGCGGGTAGCAGCCGTGGTTGTGGGTCAGCAGGTGCCCCGTCCCGTCTTTCGTCGGCACCGCTCGGTACGGCAGCTCGATCAGGTCGGTCGCCGGCGAGTAGTCGCAGACGACGGTCGCGCGGAGGCCGGGCGGCAGCGCCAAAAAGAACCCCTGCCAGTCCTGCGTCGTGAAGTCCCCGCCGGCCAGCGTCACCGTGCGCGACCTGCCCTCCTCGCTGACCCCCACGAGCCCCACGAAAACAGCATCCCCGGCAGCGGCGCCGTCCACGAGCCACTCAAGACCGCGGACCAATTCATCGCGGGCGAGCAAACCCGCGGTTTTCGAGTCCTCCAGCGTCTGGATGTGCATGCTCGGCATCACGTATCGGAGGAAGCCGTGCATACACCGTAGGGCGGCTAGCACGCCTTGCTTCGCGGCCTCGGTGCGCGTAGGGCCCGCGGTCCCGATGAGGAGCGCCTTGGTGGGCCGCCGGCCGTCGTGCAGCGACAGGTGCGGCAGCGACGCTTGGCTGCTGTCCAGGGAGCCGCTCGCGGGGGACGCCAACGAGATGTTGTCGACGTCGATCCGCGAGTAACTGCCGCCGTGCAGCGGCGCACGGGCGGCGGGGGTGTCCTGGCTCTTGGACACCCGCCGCCGGGTCCGCGGGATCCCGCCGTAGGTGCCCGGGCCGCCGCGGCCGGCGTTGGGGACGGACAGGTGCGAGGCAGCGTGCAGGCTCTGCCGGCGCTGCTCCTGCGCGTGGAGCGCCATCGCAGCCACTTGGTCCGGGCTCGGCACGAACAGGTCGTGGCCGATGCCGGCGGTGTCCGCAACGGCCTTCACGCCGCGCAGGACCTCCGCGATCTCCTCCACGGGCAACACGCCTCCAGCCCCGTCCTGGTCCAGCAGCGACCTGCTGTCAGGATCGAAGTAGAGCTCGGTCGCGGTACCGACAGTCACCCACCGGTCTGCGCCCAGCTGCAGCTCTTCCAAGACGCCGTCGCCGGTCGGCGTGAACCGAACGATGTCGCCGGCGGGTGTCTTGAACGAGAAGCCGCTGGACGGCATGTCGTCGAGGCTCGCAGCGCGGTGGCTGCCCTCCGCGAGGCCGTCGAGGTTGTGCTCGACGTTGGCCAGCTGGGCGATGCTCGCCAGCTTCCGCAGGAGCCGCTGCCGGCTGTCGGCCGGCAGCACCCCGCCCAGCCCGTTCTGGTCGGTCAGCGAGCCAGTCCCCGGGTTGTAGTTGAGCTCGAGGGCGACTCCGGAATCGACCCATGCGTCGTCCCTGAACACCTGCTCGCGCAGGCCGCCGGTGGGCAGCGCCGAGAACCGAACGTGGTCGCCGTTCGCGGTTTGAAACTGCACCAGCGTGTCGTTCTCGTCGCTGCTGATCGACATCGTGGGCATCTAAATCGCACACGATGTCGTGGGCCACCTCCCAGCGATCAGCAGAGAAGGGTACTACCGGTGTATGACGCGCCCCAACAGGCGGGAAACGAAATAGGGGTGGGGGTGAGAAAAGAGAGAGATAGAGAGCCGAATTTTAGCTCCAGGTCTGGTAGACGGGCGGGTAATTTTTTTGGAGGTTAGACCTCACCTGGGTCCTGGGTTTTTGTATGGCACTCCCTATCGGAGCGGGGGGGAGCTGGTTGGAGATTTCCTTTCGAAAAGGAGAGACGGTTCGGATGAGCAACAGTGTGGGCGCTTATGTGCGAAGGTGTGCTCGTTTGAATTTTGTGGGAAGGTGGGAGGGTGCCGGTTCCCGAGGGCAGGTGAACAGGGAAAATACCGACGAGGGAAAGAGGTGCGTAGTTTTGTTGAGAGGCGCAGAGAGAGGAAACTGTATCAAGACTGTTTCGGTGAGTTTTTTTTTTGTTCTCGGAGACGTGTGCTCGGATTCTTCTTTTTGTTTCGACGACAGCTTGCGTCAGATTTTCCCACCCAGGGGTTGCTCCCTGCGGACAGGGTTTCTATAGTTCTGGAAGTTGTTTGGTCTTCGTGTTTCGTCTTTTGTCTTCTTTTGCAGCACGGTGATGCCAGGTGTGGACGTCTGATTCAGACGGTTCAGGTCGGGTGTTCTGCTTTCTTTATGCTGCGTACTGTGGAATACTGCAGGCAGTGACGTAACGGGTGATCTGCTATCTTTTTCTTGCAGTAATACTGCAGAGCAGCGACGTCCCGGAGACGGTTCAGGCGTGTACTCGGATGTCCTTTTGCAGCGCTGTACTGGCGGCAAGTAAAAATGCTGCCCAAGGCGGGAGGGGGTGTGCTACTCTTTTCGTTGTGTTTCCGGCGAGGCTGCAGCTTTCCCCCCGGCACGGTTCTCCTTTTTCTGTGTTATTCTGAGGGAAGGTGAAAAAGGAATCGTGCCTGGTACGGTTAGGTCGTTTTGTAAGTTTGCGACAAGCATCACATGTTTGTTTTCACTTTTCTGTTTCGCGATCGCTAAGAGGCGGCTCTTCTGCACCATTCCCAGCAAACGTGCTGTCAAGCTGCCTCCTGGCGAGCATTCTCGTATGCGTATGGTGGACGCGTAAGCGCTTTCATCCCGATGAAGAGATTACTTGCAAGGCACCATTACCACCGTTCACAGAGCACAGGTCTTGATGTGAGGGGTTGATCCCAGCCTTCTGAATACCAGCAGTACGCTGATGCCCAGCAAACTGGGCCACCTTGCAACCTGAGCTCTGGATCCAACTACGAGCTTTTTAACAGCAGCAGCATTACTACTACTCTACTACTATACGCTGTTGGTGCTGGAATTACCGCGGGTGCTGGCACCCCGATTGTGTTCATTGACAGGTTTAGATATCATCCATTGCTTCTAACGGAAGAAGTACGTGTCGAGGCTATTTCTCTTCGCTGCCTCAGCAGTGTTGCTATTGGGCAATTTGCGTACCTGCTGCCATCCTTAGATGTGGTAGCCGTTTCTCAGGCTCCCTCAATCGAACCCTAATTCCCCGTTTTCCGTTACAGCCACGGCAGTCCACTACACTCCCGTCAATAGCTGATAGGGCAGAAGCTATTCAGAAGGCTGGGATCAACCCCTCGCATCAAGACCTGTGCTCTATGAACGGTGGTAATGGGGCCTTGCAAGTAATCTCTTCATCGGGATGGAAGCGCTTACGCGTACACCCTACGCATACGAGAATGCTCGCCAGGAGGCAGCTTGATAGCACGTTTGGTCGCCCCGTTTTGCTCGAGAGGTTGGGGTCTGCCTGAGCACGACCCAAGATTTCCCCTTATCGAGATGCCTCGTTCTCACTCGGATTTCTGCTGTAAGGGCCTTTCGCTCGGTGTTGCACCAAGACTGAACAGCGCTACGCAAACAGCCTTACGAGCGCGCATGCAAGAGCGCTAGGATGTGTCGGCTGAATTACGTGCCGACGGGGGAGGTATCCCATCTGCACACAGGTTTAGGTTAGGAATACTGATCAATCCACAAAACACGCAGTCTTTAGAGCCTGCAAAATGCGCTATAGAGGCAGCGCACAAGGTCGCTCGTACAAAGAAGAGGCGAGAAGAATGAATTGAACACAGAACAACGTCTTGCAAAGCTAGGTTTAAAGCGGCTAGTGAAAGACCGAACGGGGCCTCGTACGACACGCTGGATAGGCTCCGCCCCGGCCCCGCTCCGGTGACCCCAGGCGGGGGTCAGAATAGCTTTGGCACACTGCTGGGTTTTTCTGTCTGTCCCGGACTGCAAGCCTGTCGGGTAGGCTATTCAGTTGAGAGAATAAGAGAGTCATAGTTGACCCGCCGTTTACCCGCGCTCGACCTGATCTCTCGGCGTTGACATTCAGGGCGCTGGGCAGAAGTCACATTCCACTCGCCACCGCTGATGAAGCGAAATGCTGTGGTTTAATTAATCAGTAGGATTCATCTTGTTCGTGACAGCTCCAAGCTGGCACTTCATTGCGGGCACAACATGCAAGAAGACCTGGAAGAAATCAGGAGGTGTAGACGGGGCCGGTTTTCGGTCAAAAAGCGGTACGGGAGAGAACGTACCGACCAGGCTGCGCCGGGCCACAAAACGTTTGGGCACCTCTTGCTCGACGAGTAGAGGACTCGACTTTGGAATCTGCGTCGCAGCTCTTGACAAAACAGATTGAAAAAAGGGACAGCTATTCCCTGCAGGATTGGCATACTTCGAAAAAGAAAGTGTGCTTGGCAGTGCGTGTGTGGGTGTGTGTGTGTAGGTGCTTGTATACGAATGGATTGAGCGACAATTTGCGAGCCTTCGTCAGAAGTGCCCAGGGACAGCAGTGCCCGTGCCCTGGGAAAACATCAACTTCCAGCCGAAGGCGCCCATCAGTAGTACTGGGAGAGAAAATGCAGAAGCTGGCACGGAATACGTGCACAGAGTGGTCTTAAGACATCACCAACTCTCAGCATGACAGTGGAACAGGTCACAGCCAGGCAGATTGTTTCTCCAATCTGCCACCATGACTGCATCGTGCTTTGGTCATAGACGTTCTCGCTTGAGAAAGGCCCCAGAGTAAGTTGTATGCTGCCGTATGCAGCCAGCTGCCAGATGCAACCTGCTTCGCAAATGTCAAAGGTTTCCGACCCCGCAAGACGGCAATCATGCAACCATCAAGGAGCCCGTCAGATCTTCGACGAGGGTCGTGACAGGGGGCCGTGACCCCGAGAACGAAGAAGCGCGCATTGACGGCATTGTTGTCAGTCGTTGTTGGCGACGATCCGAGATTGGGAACGAACAGATTTTGACGTCGTGGCGATTGCCGTGCTTCCTGGTGAGGGCATCAAGTCCATCCGTCAGCGACTGTTTCCTCAGCGAGGCTAGTGGACTTGGTCGCGAGGCGCCCTTGGATGATATCCAGTCCGTCGCGGATTCTTCCTCTGAATAGTTCAGCAGCTCCCGTTCAGCACCCCCAAGGCTCTTCGCCTTGTCCAACGTCCTCGAAGGTCCTCATCTCTGTTGGCATCGCACCGGGATGGCACAACGCCGCGCGCTGATCCCCGCCAGGCCCCGTGAAAGTCACGGGTGCTGGCTGAACTGCCATAACGCGGTGCCAGCAGCGCTGCACCAGTCGGCTGTGCACCTCACGCTCAATCAGACCACGTCAGTGCGCAAGCATACGTGCACCGGCGTGGCAGTCTGGGGTGTACCGGATATCACCCGTATATCTGCTTGAACACGTACGTAAGGGTGAGCCGCTTGCCATCGGAAAACTTGTCGAAAAGGTCGCCGACGGTTTGTTCAGGAGTCGGAGAAAACCCAATGGAGTCGCCGGTGTTGATGAACACAAATATAGGCTCGTTTTTCGGCCTGTATTTTGCCAGGTACCGTCGCAGGCACGTATGGACGAAGCTGATCGTCTTGTTACCCGGCAGCTTGTAGACAGCCTGCGTTTGTTAAGCATTGAATGATAAGGGACACTATCTCGACTCTTTTTGCAGGTCTCTTGAGAGGCGATGATCGACAAATTTCTAGCGGTGCTCAGACAAGGCGAGGCGATGCACGTCCGGCAGGCACGCAAGTCTGTTACTTGAAGTGCAGGTTCGCAGTGGCGCCTCAATCATATCTCTAGTAGCGATTCAATCAAGGCTCTAATGAAATTCGAACAATTCCTTCAGTCAACGGTTCAACGATGCAGCAACTTAAACGATTCACAAGACATATTTGGAAGATGAGGCGCACCTGCTTGAGCTTCGGCGTTTCAGGACCCGGCGACAGGAAGACGGTAACAGTCTGGTTCGCAGGGCTCGGGGTAGCAGGCGACGACATCGCGGAACGACTCTATCCCCCTCCCTCTCCCGCCCCCCGCGCAATACAATACACGACCCAGTCCGCCCAGCCTTGATTCCTGGTTCGAGATTCATCCTTGCAAGAGGCAGACAACAAAACGTTCAGGGGTACGATGTCCACAAGGCAAGTTGACAGGGACAGCTCTGTATACTGCGGTCCACCGCGACGCCGTTGCCCCAGAGTTGTTCTGTTCTCTCTTGTGAAAGGCCGCCGCTTGTTATTGAGCTCAGTACAGCACTCTTTCTCGTTCCGTTCTGCAAGAGTGGGCTCGGCGTTCCAGAATGAAACACGCTCCAGCTCGTTGAGAGCACCGTGAGAGCAGCCGTCGTGGCCAGCTCGTAAACCGACATCAGTCCTGCTGTGCAGGCAAACATCTTCTGGCTTACCCTGACTGTTTCCATACAGGCGTAAAGAGATTATGCGGAGGTAGATTGGCTGGGCAGGCCAGGTCGAGGCACCACCAAGCGACCGCGGATGCGGTGGGCATTATTCGTGGACCACAAAGAACGAGGAAAATGGCGTGCTCACACAGAAAGTGGGCCGCCGCCCGTGTGGACATGTCTTCTCAATTATTTGTCAAATCGTGCGCTATTCTGCAGAATAACGCGACACAAGTTCGGTGTCAACGACACCCAAATTCTCACGGAATTTTCCGAGGGAATCTGCGAGGCTTGACGATTATACATACAGGGTGTCTGTTCTACGGGGGAAACATTTTGTTTCCCCCGTTGGAAACATTTTGCTGTTGCGGCGGTCGACGGGCGCAGGAAGGGAGGGGAAACGAGGGGGGCGGGGACAGCCTGGCAGGACTTCATGTCACCGGACGCTTGCGGCCGCTGATCCACCTTGTTTTCTGTTTCTTCCGCCCCTCCCCCTCCACACGCGTGTGACCAGGGGACCTTTTAGAAATTTTGGCAGGCGGGCTGGCGAATACTCATTATCTCGACAGAGGCCAGAGGGGAAGAAATGCGTAGTTTTGTTGAAACAATACAACTACACAGTGGCTAGCGCTTACGCCCGCCACTAACCCCAGATTTACATGGCACCCCGACTCCGCTGTCGACAAATCTTTGTCGACAACTTGCCTTTGTTTGTGCGCTCGCAGCCTTTGTTCGCACTTTCTCTCGTTGAAGAGATATTGTGCTATTTGCAAAGGCTGCCTTCCTGTTGAAATCATCTGTTCTCATAGTAGTGGACGCCACACTAATTTTTGTGTACGCCGGAGATTTCGCACGGCAGCCTCCCGAAGTATTTCCTACAAAGCTTTTGGTTTGTGCGATTTAACCTACATGTGTTCTGGTTAAACCGCTGCCAACGTTCTTTTTAGCTGTAACAAATACTGTCTCCAGGGAAGCAGAAATTGGTTGTCGCAAAAAAAAAAGCGGTGTGGGCACGCCGTCGGGCACCTTCTCTTTCGGGTGATACTGTCCCCCTCCCCCCCATAAACGGGAAGGTCCGCACCAACGGCCCCCATCGGATTCTATTGTTTTTTTTCTAGCTGAAACACTATGTTTTCTTAAACCCTCACACCAGTAACCCCGAAGGTGTTTGATTTACCTGGTAGGGATCCCCTGCCGGCGGTAGTTGCGAGCTCGCTTTTATTTTTTCTTTGAGGGAAAAAATTTCGGTTGGTGTCTAGCAGAGCCCTCCCTTTCATGCACGTTCGATGATAGCAGGAGTGAACCATGGAAACCGGGACCCTCTATGTTCTGGTCGTTCGTAGGTTCTCTGGTCGGCCGGGGAAACCTGCTTTACGGGAGCCAGGCTTCGGAGCGGTTGAGGCACTGTGCCACTGTGCTGCCTTCGATTCAAGCTTTGCAAGCTGTGGTTGACCGTCACGTTTCTCACCCGGAGCGGCCTTCTGCTTTTTCGTTTTCTTTTTCTTCACTGGTCGTTCATTCTCTGTCTCGGAGTTCGCTCGTGAGCGCACAAAGGGGGGCTCTTCATGGGCCCTTTGGACGGATTTCGGGGCGGGGGGGGAATCTTCGGGGGCGGGTGGTGACGTTTTATTCCAACGCAAGGTTTCGACCCTGACTACTCGAGTTTGCACTGGCTGGTTTGGTTGATTTTGACTCTGGCTAGCTTGCAAGCTAGCTGCTTGCTTCGGAGATGAGGCGTATTTGCGACTGTATCTGCCCTTTCTTAGGGTTTCCGAAGCTTCTAGCTGTTTCTTCGTGGTTCGGCGTGAGCCAAAGGCCTCACTCTGTGTGCTCTACAGACGGGAAAACAAGAAACTTGCGAATATTCGTGGCGGAAATCCTGATCCGTATCTCTGACTGTGCACTACGCTGCACAACGGTCTATCATAGAATTGCCATGCTGTTATAAAGTACGGGACTAAAGGTCCGGGGTTGCAGGCTCGACGCACGGGTATCTTTTTTCGCGGCTAACCGGACAGAAGGAATTGGTAAGTCTTCATGGAATAGTGGTGGTCATTCAGAGGAAAGGGGAAACTGGAAATGACACTCCTACACCCGTACTTTCCATGTCCCATACGAGGGAACCGAATCATCCCTGCTTCTGCAGAAAGACGAAACTTGCGTTGTTTGGGAGCATAAACACTGTTTTCGGCTCCAATTATAGAGTGGAATTGGTGTTCTGCGCGTTTTTTCCCTTTTTCATTCACCCTCGGCTAGAATTGGAGCCTCTTCAGAGGCGGTGGGCTAAAAGAAATCAAAACACTTTTGACTTACCCGACTTGGAGATGTAGTACGAATGGTTTTTTTCCCAGGACGGCTTCGAAATAGTTCGATGCTCAAAGAGGTCCAGTAAGTGCCTTTGATTTGCGGGGAGAAGCATCACCCACCAGTCCCTGCCTTGCTAGAGACAGTGCGACGGGTCCACCGCACTGAACGCAACACCCAGGCTTTCAGCAGGTTTCCAGAAGGCAGGGTTCCGTCCTAAGGGCGGGCCTCTTCGGAGCACGCTATTCTCCTGGTGCACAGCGTTTACCAGAGAAGAGGCCCATCTCTCTTGCAAGCTTTGACGCCGCCACTACGACTCGCCTGAGTCTGCGGTAGCTCTGGGAGGAGGTGGATGCTTCGCTCGTCCTGAACCTCGTCGGCTTTTCACTCCCGTTGACAGCTAGACGACGATTACATCAGAGTGCTTTACGCACGAGGCTAGAACGCGAAAATTGAAGTAAAAAAAACAGTCGACAGTTGGTGCGGCCGGTTAGTCGTACGTTGATTGGAGTGTTGCATTCATCTACGGCACCCACCTCCGAGAGAGCTTGATCTCTACGTGATGCGTTCACGCAAGCGGGAATCTTTGTTTAACCTTCGTTTATTTTCTCACAGACCGAAAGCTACACTGGTATCTACGCACATGTCTGTAGCCGGTCGTAACTTTATGCAGGTTTGGGAGAGCTGCGAACCTCTTTTTTGAGATTGCATGCGTAAATTTCGCTTGGCGTTTCCAGTCGCAGGCGCCCTGAACGCCAAACGACCATGAGCGGCCTTGAACACAATGAGCGGCGGGTGCTGGGGAATGTAAGCGTTGGGGGTAAGTTCCATTGGCTGATTCTCTCGTATCGCGACCCTATTCGCGGCTCCTAGCCCGCAGATAGAATACGGCAACCAACCCACGGTCAGTCAGAACCTGGGAAATCGGGTTGCGATACGCGATGCCAGCTTTCGGGGAATGCTCGGGCTTACTCAGATACATATATCACAACTGGTGCCAGGCGGGCACCCGCTTGCGCCACGTGGCGTCGGCACACGGATCACGGGGAACGCGGTAGCGGCAGCGAGCTGCCCCGGGCGTTGCGCCTGCGGGGGAGAGGAAAGGATGTTTCAGTCTGGTGTACGTGCAGCGCGCGCTTTTTTACTTCGGCGAGCGGCGGCGGCCGAGACTCTGTCACTACTGGGAAGCGGTGGACACTGCTGGTAGGTGAGCGATTGGTGCTTTCGTACGCGCGATCCAAGGTTTTGGTCTTTCGCAGGTCGCGCATGAGGTAGCGCTAGCGCCTGCAATCAGCGCGAGACGAAGCACAGAGTGTGGTTGTCGTGCCCAGCGCGGTCCTTGAACTCGTTGAACAAATCAAGCAGGGCGTCGAAGTACCGCTTCTTGAAGTCGAGGACGTCGTCCCACGTGGGGCCGGACGGCCTGGGGTCGGGAGGCGCGACGGGCGCGCCGACGGCGATGATGACCTTGACCCTGCGGGGCACCGGCAGCCCCCAGCGGCCGACGGGGATGAAGGGGATGGGGAACCCCAGCCGTTCTTTGAACCACTTCTGCACCGCCGGCACCTCGACGTTGTCGAGCGTCAGCTGCTCTCCGAACGCGAAGATGGGGATCATCGGTATCCTCCGCTCGCACGCGATCTTGAAAACGCCGTTGTGGAACGTCACAATCGGCACTTCCTTCGCGCGGCTGGTAGACATGAACATTTCCGCCTGCCCTCCAACGACGACAGCCGGGTTGAGCCCCTCGTCGATGGTGGCCAGGAACGTCTTTTTTGACACCTCCCGCGTGCCGGTCCAGTGCAGCATGTCCCGCATGAACGGAACGTAGTGCACGATCGACGCGGTCAGCCCCGTCAAGGTGAACTTCGGAAACTGTTTCTGCCACTCGGAGCACCGGATACCCCAGACCATCCCCCCCGGCATGACGCCGTGCGGGTGGTACCCCACGATGTGCTGCGCGGTCTCGTCGGCGGGGCCCTTGCCTTCTTTCATCACGCGCGCCAGCTTCTCGCTGACGAGGACCCTCCCCCCAAAGTATGCAGCCATCAAGTCCCAGATCCAAGGCTGGACCGCCCAGTTGGCCGTTCGGTTCCGCTTCCCTTTATCCGGCTCTCCGAGGTACGTCAGCATATACCCGAACCACACGGCGGCTAAGAAGCACATCATTGGAAACGCCCTACTCTCCGTTGAGTATGACAGGGCTACGAACGCAGTCCACGGTGGGAAAAGCAGCCACCGAATGTATGGCGGCGGGTTGAAGCTGCTGGCGACGCCGTTCGTGATGGCCCACGTCACGACGCCAAAGATGAGGAGGAACGTCGCGTGGCCCACTTCATTCGCCGAGACGTCCACGTAAAAGACGCCGAGGGAGAAGGGGGCGAGCGCCTGCACGAACACTACAGGCAGAATAACGGGTAGCAGCGCCACTACGAATGTCGCCGCTATCGGGATGTATTGCAGGTTCCAGAAGAAGATGACCACAGCGAGAGATGCCTGTGTTGTCGTGTCTTGAGTTTACGGAGCAAGACACAAACAGTGTTAAGAAACACCCCCGTTCTCACAGCTCGCTAGTACTAGTACGGATATTATAAACCTTGGATCACGGGGAAGAAGCTTGCATACCCATGATTCCTTTGGCATCGCAGCCAAGTCAGCATCTGTCATGTCGCGCACCTGATCCCTGACGCCGGCGGCAGCTTTCAGCTTGCTTCTCTCTTTGTAGTAGCGGAACGAGAGTATGCACAGCATCTCGGAAGCGAATGCGGCAACGCCGCCGACTTTCATCAGCCCGACCGTGATCTTGACGCCGAAGAGCACGACGCCGTAGAGGAACGCCATGTGGCAGAGGAGGGAGATGCTGAACAGCATCCAGGCGATTGCTTGCATGATGACGAACTGCGTGCCGCCAGCGAACGGTTGGAAGAACTTCCAACCGTCGAGACCGAGGAGGTTGCCTCCGAGGCCGTGGGTTAAAAACACAGTGACGCAGGTGACGATGAGAGACAAGAGGGCAGGCAATGCGAGCCCGAAGAGCTCGGAGATGGCAGAGAGACACGCCATGACTAGGATGAGGATCACGTTCATCGTCACGAGCTCGGCGAAGTTGTCCATTTTCTCCATTTGTTCGGTAGGTTGGTGTTCTTCCGGCACGTTCAAAAAAGAAGCGGACGCGGCGGGAGTGTCCACTGAAGAAGCCAAAAGATCCATGGGCTCGTCCAACCCGTCGTTCAACTGTAAGGACGACACACTGCACGCCTTGTAGTACTTCCTGCACGGGGAGCACGGGTCTTCTAAGGCCGTCGGTTTGCCTTCAGGGGCGACGAACATGTGCAGCGAGCTCGCCATCATCACCTGCGACAGTATGCCCAGCACGCCGCCCCCGCTGAGCCACCCAGCCGCATCCTCACCGTAGTACACCGCACCCACGAGGACCACGACGGTAAGGGCGTAGAACAACCAGGAAAGCGCCTGCAGCACCACGAATCGGATGCCCCCGGCGAACGGCTGGATCAGCCGGTACCCGTCGTGCCACACCATTCCGGAAGCGTGCAGCGCCGGCACCGCGACGACGAGCAGGCCGCCCCCGACGGTGTACAGGATGCCAGCGAAAAACTGGTTCCGCGCCCAGTTGTAGTCCGCGGCGACGAAGAGCGACCCGGAGAAAAAGGCCAGGACGATGTTGAACATCCGCCAGCCGTGCGGCGTGATGTTCGCGGCCCCGAGCACGTCGGGCATGCTGCCCTTCTTCTTTTCCTGCAGCTGCTTCCGTAGGCGCCGGTTCTCCTCGAGCAAACAGCGCGCGAGGAGCTGATCACGTTCTTCGTGCCTCTTACTCGAATGCCCTTCGTCAGCCGCTGCATCGGAGGGGGCCGGGTCCGCTGCCTCCGCACGGGAATCCGCCGCGGCCATTGCGCTCGAACCAAGTTTTTAGTGTGTTATTGCGCGGGCAATTGCTCTGCCCACCGTGTTCTTTAACTGAGAGAACTTGATTTAGTTTTGCTTCAAGACCAAACACCACCCTTGAGGTCTGTTCGATGCCTAGCATCCACAGTCTTTGTAAAAGCGAAAAAGAGCGCGGTACTCCGTGAGGGAGACACGAGCCAGAGACCACGCTGCCTCTCAACCGTTTTGATGTTGGTTGTAGTGCGGTTTCTAACGTCTCTGGCTCGAAAGCAGTCGGGGGTCTATTTTTTTTAGCCGAGTGACAAGTGATGCGACACGGCTTTCACTTGCACTAATCCCGAGGTTCCTTGCGTAGTGTCCGACTATCAGGCTGTTTGTACACATGCGGTTTCGTTGCTGACGACCAAGCACCGCCACACACAGCCTGCGTTCCGCGCGCAGGATGGAACACCGCGCAAAACTGGAAAGCGGGAACGGGATTGTGCATACCCCCCTGCCACCTATCGCAGCGGGCGGCCCGCATCGAGTTAGAAGGGAGAGGACTAAAACACTGCATGGAATGCACGGAATGCACTTGCACCTGCTTGTAGCTGATATTCAAACACCCACCCCAAGCATGAATGTGCCGTTCTCGTTCGGAAGCAAGCCAGCAGGGCTATCTGCAGCGTAGACAGTAGCGCCAGGCCAGAAAGTTGCAAAGAACAGACGCAAGGAAGTTGCTATTTCGTCGGAGTACGCGGGCGCACTCATGATCACTAACAGGGAGGAGTTAGATCATGAGGGTGCAGCGAGACGACGTGGACTCCGACTCGCCCGGCGCGGTCTGCGACGACCCGCCGACGATGGCGACGAAGTCGCGAAAGGGGCACGCCGCGCACCCGGAAGTGGCGGCCGGCAGCGAAGTGCCGGAGGTCCACCGGTTGGCGACCGGGCAGTACGCCTCGGCGGTCGCTGTGAAGGCCTGCCCGTTCTGCCCGCCGACGACGCGCAGGCCGCCGCCGTACGCGGCGACGGCGGCCCCGAAGCGGAAGGACCGCATCGGCGCCGCCGCGACCCACCCCGCCCCGTGCTCCCGGGGGTCCAGCCGGAACACGGTCTTCGTGCCGAAGTCCCCGTCGAACCCGCCGCAGCAGTAGACCGCCGAGTCCAGGCAGGCCACCGCGGGGCAGAACCGCTTCGCCGGCAGCGGCGGGGCCGGCAGCCACCGCCCGCCGTCTCCGGCGTCGAACACATCAACCGTCGACACGTCGTCGACGCCGGTGTGGCCACCAATCACGAAAACGGCGCCCGGGCTTGCCGGCGGCACCGCGGCACCAGCCCCCCGCCGTGGGCAAGGCATGTCGCAGACATGCGCCCACGACTCGCCGTCGGGCAGCAGCCCTTCGACGGTGGCGAGGTACGTCTCCCCCGTGTCCCCTCCGAAGACCAACGCGCCGTTCCCCACGGTGGACACGCCGCAGGCAAGGAACCGGGGGACGCAGAGCGGAGGCGCCGCCGTCCAACACTCGGCGTCGTCGCCCAAGTACTCGACGCTTTGCAGCCGGTGGCGCGCCTTGCTGTGCCCCCCCGCGGCGAGGATGCCGGCCCCCCGGCGCAACGCGACGGCGCCCGTCCGATCCGACGACAGGTCCGGCAAGCCGACGTACACACCCTTGCCGCTCCCCCGCTTCAGCGCCTCGCAGATGTCGAGTGCGATGTCCGACGCGAGGTCGGCGGAGCCCACCAGCGCCTCCACGACCGAGCACAGGTCGTCTTCCATCGCGGCCGGCCTCCCGTTTCCCCACTTCCCATGCGCCCTTTGTGCAAAGACGTCAGGACAACTGTCCCGGGTTCAGTAGTAGTAGTAGTAGTAGTAGTATGTGTCGTCTGCCGAAGCCGGAGACAGCAGGCGCAGGGGGCAGGTCTTGCTTTACAATTCTCTTCTTCATGGATCGTCCCGGGTTCAAAAAAATAAGAGCTCGTCACTCGCACAACCGCGGCTGATACAAAACTAATGATGATGATGATGATGTGAAGAGAGAGTTGTTTTCGTTGAACGCAGTGCTTGATCGTTTTTTACGTAAAGCTGGATTCAGGACGCAAGTGAAAACGCCACGGTTTGCGGCGACGAGCTTCTCATTTCCTCCAACATTTCATGTTTGGTAAAAAAAAAAAAAAAAAAAAAAAAACCTTCCCGATACCAGAGATTGTACCGTGTCGCAACTCCAAAGCACAGAGTACAATGACAGGTATTTCGATCGAAATTGGGTGGCTCGTCGCCGCGGGGACTGAGTTCTTCCTCTCTATCAGACTTCCCCTCGTGATATTTCGGAAGAGGTGACGCGAACACTCTTTTTCGCAATAGAGTCGGGATGCGAGCCGTGCTAAAAGAACGCAAGAACGGAGAAGGACAAACAACGAACTGATCAGTGCCGGCGCCGGTTACGTGGGAAGGGGGCGGGGCGCAATTTGGCCGTGAAAACGACCTTGCGCCTGTGTAAATGGAAGCATGAAGCAGAAGACAGTGAGCGGGTTCCCGCACCGGTGAGGGGATGAACAGACTTATGGTTTGCCGGCTTTCCAGAGCACACGGCCCACGGTTCGAAATGATTAAAGCTCGTTGCCCGTCAGCTCCGGGGGGCTTAGTGTGTCCGGGTGTTCGGTGGAAGTGATTTTTGCTTGAAAACTCGAAGTGGTTCACGTTGGGTTTCGGACAAACAAAAGGAGAACACTACGACTAGTACGTGAGGACATGAGGACAGTGGTTCTCCCGCCTCAGTAGTCCAGAGTGCACTGGGTTCTTATCGGAAGGCTTTGTTTTGATGTGCCAGTGTAGCGCGCGTCACTCCAAGTCAAGCGCAGTCACATGCAGTCTCCTGGTGTGCGATCGATTGGCATGCAGCCGTTGCCGAAAGGCACACCCCACAAACGTCACTGCTACGCGAAAGACTCGCGAATGTTATACCGGAGCCTGACACCACACGGAGGACGACCGACCCTGTCTGGATCGTCCGCCCGAGCTGGTCTGCTTTTCTTCCATCATCGAGAACAATCTGTCGGTTGAAAGTAGCTTCATTTCGTGCTCCCCGGTGCCTTCTGAATGTATTGCTGAATGCAGCACACCCAAGCTAATGAGGACGAAACTGAACGCGGCACCGGGCATGCGACGGCATGAGACCCATTTGCACATGCTGAAATTTTTGGTCAAAGCAACGCGCACACCTGTTTCTGTAAGACAACTCGCTGTCTTTGCTCTTGACGCTGTAGTCGATGCCGTTTTGCAACCTACTGCTTTTGACGTCGATAACAGACTTGAGGTTGGCGGGAAGGAGTGCATAGCCTTCAAGTAGGAGGATCAAGGGCACGAGTACGTGCCCTTCGGTCACCTGGAACCCACTCACGTTGACCGGCGTCAGCGACTCGTCTTTGACGACGGCGAAGTGCGGCTGGCAAATCTTTGCTACGTACTGGATGAGCTGGTCGGTCTTGCCCCGCATTTCCATCATGCTCGCCTCCTTCATGATGAGATCGTCACGCGATTCTTTCAGCTGTTTTCGTGTTGCTGGCGATGAACGCTTGTCGGTTGTCCGGGTGGATTTTTCGTTTGGTTGTGCTGTTGCTTCATGTTTCGGGTTGCAAGATCATGTTTGGAATGGACCGTTTCGGGAGCGGATGCGTTGAAACCCCCAGGGCCGCCTACTCTAGAACGCATTGACTTTTTGCGGTGGCGATGGGGGGAAACGGTAGGTCAGTGTATACAGAACACTGTCTATGGTGAAAGCTTGTGTCATTGCCTTCATTTTAGATGGCAAATAGAAGCATGGCGGGGAAGGAGTGGATATTGCAAACCTCAATGCGGTACTTCTCGCGGGACGACGCCTCTTCCGCGAGGGCGGCTTTGACTTGAGTGATCATCGCTTCGCGTGACTTTGTTTGCGTGCGCAGTGAGGAGACCTCGGCGTCGTTTCCTTGCCGTTCTGCTAGCTCGGCGGCGATGGCCTCAGCTTTTCGCTTGAACTCCGCCGCCTGAATAGGGTGTGGTTATTCCCTTGGGCACGCCGATGACCGCCCCCCCTCCCTGCCAACCCAACAACGTAGTCGGAGTATCGTGTGCAAAATAGAGGCACACTGGCGCAGCGGCTCAGCGATGAATGATGCCTATCTTTCGACTGTTGACCGGATAGTGCGTGGCTCAGGGTAGTCAAAGGCCTGTCAATCAGACTGGTGCAACATTTACGTTTGTTGACCGTCCGCGCCACGTGCGGTCAACGTTAAAATGGCTTGAAATTCCGGCAAAGCTTCGTGTTTGTTTATGACCGGCAAACAGCTTATGGTTGGTTATGGTTGTTTTTCAAGAAGCGAACGGATGAAACAAAACGCACCTGAGCGGTGAGGTCGCGGTTCTCTTGCTGTAAGCTGGTGGTTGCGGACTGCAGGTTGATCATGTCCGACTGCATGTCGTTTCGGCGGGATGCCGCTTCGGCTTCGGCCGCTTCGCACTTGGCCTTCAGCTCGCGGATCTGCTGCGCCCACGCGTCCTTTTCGCGCGCGTGCTTCGTGTCCGACCAGGCGAGCTGGTCCTCCTGTTCCGTGGACCGCATCCGGAGGGACGCGATCGTCTGCTCCGCCGACTCGTGCCCGGCCTTCAGCCGGGTCTGCAGGGAGCTTATCCCGGAGCGCAGCGACGATATCTCCTTGTTGCAGCCGTTGAGCAGGCCCTGCAGCCGCCGCACCTCGGCCTCCAGCTGCCGCTCCCTCCGGAACTCGGCCTTCCGGAACGAGTCCACCCGCTTCTCGTTCCGCAAGGCAAAGTTCGACGCGGGCTCGCGGGCGATCGTGGCCTGTAGTGGCAGCGTTTGTTGTTTTCCTACAAGTCCGCTTTTTTTTTTGTCGGCGATGAACGCTTGTCGGTTCGGTTTTTGCGTTTCCGACGATCCCCGTGGGACGTACAGATTGATGTTTGATAAAAAAGGCAGGCGCATCGGTTTTGTTTGCGCGTGCCGCTTATTATCATGATAATATCTCGGTTTTTTTTACACCTCAACTCAACACCTCAACACTTGTCAGATGCACGAAAAGTGCGGCTGCGAAAGAGGAGTCAGCGATCAATTAAACATCTTCAGGCGGTAATCAGGTCTTGAAACACATTGAAGTAAATCATCATGCTCGGCCGGCACTTCTTCAGAGGCGCCTGTTCTCTCTGGAAAGACGTCGAAGAGATGAGGTCAGAAAATGATACGCTATCTTCAAATGTTGTCAGGTCTTGAAACACATTGAAAATATTCATCATGCTCCGGGTGCGGGCTCGAGTTGCGTCCTACTTCCACCCAACGAAAACGGGTGTTAGCACAATGGTCAGAGGAACAAAATCATCTTCAAATCGGAAGATCAGGTCTTGAAACACATTGAACATATTCATCATGCTTGGCGCGGCTTGCCTGCTACGTAACTCAACTGACGTCGAAGCGCGTTTTAAAATATAACACCATGATCAGTGGAACAAAATTATCTTCAAGTCGGAGATCAGGTCTTGAAACACATTGATCATATTCATCATGCTTGGTACGGCTTGCCTCCAACGTCGTCAACCCAACAAACGTTGAACGTGTTTTGCGATTGAACGCCATGATCAGTAGAACAAAATATCTTCAAGTCGGAAGATCAGGTCTTGAAACACATTGAACATATTCATCATGCTTGGCGCGGCTTGCCTTCTACGTAACTCAACTGACGTCGAAGCGCGTTTTGAAAATTTTCACCTTGATCAGTGGAACAAATTCATCTTCAAGCCGGAGATCAGGTCTTGAAACACATTGAACATATTCATCATGCTTGGTGCGGCTGCCTTCCCAACGTCAACCCAACGGCGTTTAAGCTAGTTTTTGAAAATCTAAACACCGGGATCAGTGGAACAAAATCATCTACAAGTCGGAAGATCAGGTCTTGAAACACATTGAAAATATGCATCATGCTCCGGTGACTAGAGCCCCGCCGTCGTTCCAACACGGCACTGGCAATGGATGTAGTACTCCATGGAGAAGTGTCTTTCAGACCATCGAACCTTTTTAATGGTATCCTCAAACATGACGTCGGTATCTAGTTTTTAATTGTTATCATCATGACTTTCTCGGTGGACAGAACGGCGTCAATGGCCGAAGAGGAAGAAGCCATCTCCAAAGGTTTTCTTGGGACCATTGTTTCAGACCATCGAACCTTTTTAATAGTTTCCTCAAGCATGGCGTCGGTATCTAGTTTATAATTGATATCATCATGTTTCTTGTTTGGCAGAACAGTGTCTACGGCTGGAGATGGACCCGTGTGCGTTTCAGACCATCGAACCTTTTAATAGTATCCTCAAGCATGACGTCAGTATCTAGTTTTTAATTGTTATCATCATGACTTTCCCTGTCGACAGAACGGTGGCAAAGACCGACGAGCCTCCTCAAAGGGCTTCTTGGGGCCATTGTTTCAGACCATCGAACCTTTTTAATTGTATCCTCAAACATGACGTCGGTATCTAGTTTTTAATTGTTATCATCATGACTTTCTCCGTCGACAGAACGACGTCAAGTTCAAGAGGAAGGCCATGGAAGTCGGCTATCCGATAATGAATGTGTGACAACTCACCTGCTGAATGCTCCGGTCCTGAAACCGGATGATGGCGAAGCGATCCATCCACAGTTGGCCGCGTACTGGTATCACAAAGCCAGGGTTGGTAGGAGTGCATGGTCCACGCCGCGAAGTCGTTGACGTGAGCTTCGATGCGGGGATGAGTGCAGATCTTGTTGTAGCGAATATTCAATGTAGAACATTGAAGGTCGAAGTGGAGAAGCCATCTCAAGTGGCTATTGAGACCATTGTGTCAGACCATCGAACCTTTTAAAAGTATCCTCAAGCATGACGTCAGTATCTAGTTATAATTGATATCATCATGATTCTCGTTTGGCAAGACAGTGTCTATGACTGGAGATGGACCCATCTTTGAACCGATTTCAGACCATCGAACCTTTTAGTAGTATCCTCAAGCATGACGTCGGTATCTAGTTGTAATTGATATCATCATGTTTCTCGTTTGGCAGAGTGTCTACGGCTGGAGATGACCCATCTTTGAACTGGTTTCAGACCATCGAACCTTTTAGTAGTATCCTCAAGCATGATGTCAGTATCTAGTTATAATTGATATCATCATGTTTCCTGTTTGGCAGAGTGTCTACGGCTGGAGATGGACCCATCTTGAACAGGATTTCAGACCATCGAACCTTTTAATAGTTTCCTCAAGCATGACGTCGGTATCTAGTGTATAATTGATATCATCATGTTTCACGTTTTTGGCAGAACAGTGTGAGAGATGGACCCATCGTGATGTGCGTTTCAGACCATCGAACCTTTTAAAAGTATCGTCAAGCATGACGTCAGTATCTAGTTTTTAATTGGTATCATCATGACTTTCGCGAAGGGTGGGCATGGCTGCTGGGAAGAATCGCCGGAGGCTCGCATCAAGCACGAGAACTTCGCTCACTTCCACCACCAGTGGGAACCAAAGTCCACCACAACCAGAAGACAGTGGTGCTGGGTCGACGCCTACCCCCCACTGGCGTACAGCGCTTCGGAGAAGTAGAGTCAGAAACCAATAAATCGTCTTCAGGATGTTGTCCGGTCTTGAAACACATTGAAAGAAAGTTGTAGTATGGCTAAAGATAAAGTGGTGTCACCTGAGGGGGCCGCCCACGTGATAAGCCGTTAAGCATTGAGTTCTTTTAAGTACATGCCGTTAAGCAGTGTGAACTTGAAATGCAGGTACCACAGGGGTAAGCTTGCATTTGTCATAGGCTAGGGTTATTTGAATACGTCGTCCGAGGACGATCTCAAAGCGGGCGAGGACGGTGATAATAGGCTGGTGATATCCAGCTCCATTCTTCGTTTGTTGCGCTTTCGCGCCGGCTGTCCTGCCGAAGCAGTCGCTCGAGGGGGCGATCCTGACATGGATGAGGATGAAGTCGAGGTGGCAGGGCTGGTGATATCCAGCTCCATTCTCGAAATGTTGCGCTTTCGCGCCGCGTGCTTTTTTCCGGGTTTTCCCGCCGGGTCATTCGGTGGTGTCGGGAGTCGGGCTCTTTTCTGCCCCTTTCTTGGTGGTGTCGCTCGGGCCGGCTCGGTCGGAGCGTGCTTTTTCGCCATCTTGGCCGCCTTTGGGGACGCTTGACGCGTCCTCTTCATGCGCGGTGGTGTCGTCGGCTTCTGTCGGCCCTTCTTCCGCGGCGTTGTTGGCTTCGGCTTAGCGGGGGCTGGCTTCGGGGGCGCTGGCACGTGGTGGCCCTTTTTGCAGCAGGCTGACGGCCGCCGTTCCGCTAGCGTCGGTAAGCCGCGGCAGTCGTCACACGGACCGCGGGCGTGTTCGCGGCAGTCATGGTGGCCGGCCTTGCAGCACGCTGTTGGCGTGTTGCACTCCACGCATCTCGTCATGCGGTGCCGGTCGCAGACGGCCGGTGGTAAGCCGTCGTTGTCGGCGTGGTGGTGTCGGCAACATGCCTCCACCGTAGGGCCGTGGTGGTGTCCGAGTGCGCGACAGACTGCGCACTTCCCTTTGTGATGGGTAGCGCACTTGGGGGCATTCTTCGTCGCCTCCGGCACTGCGTGTGGGAGGTGCAGGGGATCCGGGTTGGCCAGTGGCGCTCTGGGGATTACCCATCGCCGCGCTCTGTCCGTCCGCTCGGGCGGGTACGCCGGCGCTGTGCCGTAGCCGGTTTTCACCTGCTGCATGATGGTCGCCCACGTGATAAGCCGTTAAGCATTGAGTTCTTTTAAGTACATGAACCACATGGATTAGCATGCACCGTTCAGCATCATGCTTTGTTCGCGTATCGTCGTACGCACAAACAATTCTGTCCTAGTGTCTCAACCTATTTTTTCCGTCACGTTTTAAGAACGACACTTTGTTTGTTTTATACCGAGAAGGAGGGTGAGACTGTTCTGTGGACAGGTATAAGGAACGCTGGCGCCCCGTGTGAAACGGTCCCCTCGTGGGTTGACGTCGTAGCGTGTTTTCGGGAGCCGCTTGAGGGCGTGTTGAATGGACAGGGTCATACCTCCACGAATCTCTCTGCGCCAGTTGTTGTTCCCTCGACGACCATGACGCCGTCTGCCCCAGCGAGTTCGCCCATGGCAAGGGGCTGCAGTGGTCCTCTCGGCGGTCTACCGCCGCCATCGAACCCAGAACTGCTCGTGGACGGTCGCTTTGATGTGCTTCCCCTGTGGCATGTTGTGCAGGGTGGAACGCAACAAAAGTGGGGCGGCAATCTTAGTTCAGTGTTTCGGAGGGAAAATGCTAGTTTGGTGTCCGGAGCTGAAAGTTCAGCGAGCCTGGGCGATACCATGCTAGCTCCGTACGTAATACTGGCAGACGCAGGGCAATTCGATCTGGATAGGGTTCCGGGAGACTGAGGCATCGACCCTCTTTGTGCGCAACCAGACCTTGAGGATACCCGCAGGACACCAGTATTCAGTTTTGTCGCTAGATTCGGCTCCGGACGTATTTAAGCAGGGCGCAGGTAGGGCAGGGGTAGAAAGCCTTCCCGAGTTGGTCCTTAATAACAAGGAACCCCTGTCAACAGCTGCTGCCGCACACGGTTGCACGCGAAGAAGTTGTTAGGGTTCATTTACCCGCAATGGGGGGGGGGCTTTTTTTTCTCTCGGCGCAACGAGCCCACCAGATCTTCTCGTCTTTGAGGCCGGCACAGGGAAAATACTCACAGGGTGAAGAATACACCTCGGATATCGGAACGTGTCAGTTAGACTGCGACTTTCCCAGAAAAGCGGATAGCTCGCAGAGAGCTAAAAATTTTGAGACTTTCAAATTTACCAAACCTCTAGACTCGGCTAAGACCTGCCTTAGAAGAGGCGCTCTTGCGGAGGCCCTCTTCCGGAAGGAAGACAAGGGCAGCTAACTAAAACAGAAGAGAGCGAGTCGTGTGCACACCTCCGAGACAGTCCTCTCGTCAGGACCTGGGTGGCGCTGGGCTGCTCGAGCTGCATGGTTTGGTCGGTCCTCGGCAGGGTCGGAGGCGGGAAGCACGTCTCCATCGGGCTGGTCGAGGGCCGCACGATCAAACTGCCGCTCTTGTGGCACGCCGGCATGTTCGTGGGCTGGTAGGCAGCCGCGCCCCATTGCTGGTGGGCCGGCACCGGCGCGGGCACAGACCGGCACCTCGGCATGCCAGATCCGGTGCGCCCGCTCTCTCTCCCGGGCGGGGCCCGTCCGCGTATTTTTTCTTCCTGCTCAAATCCACCCTGTTTCCTGTTCTTTTTTTGTAGAAGCACCTGCTTTCTAGGAAATGCTTGAGGAGACTGCCAGTTGCGATAGATCAAAGGAGGTAAGTGTGCTATAGCCCACACGAAACACAGGTAAATCTGGGTTTAGTGGCGTAAGCGTTCAACAAAAAGGACCCACTATGTAGTTGTATTGTTTTCTCCCCCTCTAGCCTCCTTCGAAATGAGCACAAGGCATTCCCTCAAGTATTTCCTGGGGTGAATGCCTTGGCTGATTGTTTGGGCAGCATCCTGCCTCTCATGTATGTCACACCAGTTCTGAGGAAATGCAGTGTTTTGCTTCATTTTCTTCTTCCTTCCGTGGTTTGAGAGGAAGCTGGCAATGGGATTTGCCGTCGGTCGGTAGATTACTGGGAATCCCTCCGAAGGTCACTGGAGACATTGAACCCCCAATCAACTTTCACCTGTTTGGTCTCTATATATGAGATCAGGCAAACGCTATGTGTGCGTGCTAGCTTCGTTTAACCGTGAATCTATTAATCAGGGCTTACCCCGAATTCTCGCTTTCACTTCACCAACCCTGTGACAACTATCATCTTCACTGTTTCTGCCAACGCGACTTCGGAAAACTTTTCCGAGGGCAACAGCCGAGGTAATTAGGTACGTAAGATACGTGTCTTCTTCAGACGGTGGTGCACAAGTACCCGCAGGCATCACTACCAACATCGTCGGTCGCTGCATAGGACCCGGGCAACTGACGGTTTTGCTGACGGGGCAGGTCGAGCACTGCCTCTACCTCACTCACAGCTACAGAGGGGAGGCGGACTGCTTGCCGCAAACGCAAAAAAAAAAAAACCGAAGGCAAACGCGCTGAAAACAGGAGAAGCAAGATGCGAAGCTCCGTCCGCCGACGATCGGTTATAAGGTGAACGTTTGTTGGGACACGCAACACGACGGTGGGTGAAAGCGCCAAAGCACCCCTAAAAGACGGTGTCGTCAGGCAAACTTCCAGTGCTTCGCGGGAACTGAGGCCCCCGTCGCTTCGTCAACCAGGGTAAGAACGGCCCCAACGCCGGGTGTGTTTGTTGTGAGAGCTTCGCTCAACACTCGTAAAACCCGAAAACAACGTCGGTCTCCTCTGAGTGAGGGTGTGTACGTGCGTGCACGGTGGGTGTGTGTGGATCTTCAGCACACTGGGGGTAGACGCAGGGATCAGTCCGGTATCGATCCGGGATCGATTGGCTATCCGACCAGACTACCGATCCGATTTGAATGAGAAACCGCCACCGCCACCGTCGACTGACAGGTAAGACGGAGAAAGAAAAGCGTAGCTTTGTTAAGAAAAAAAAGAGGAACGACGAGAAAAAAAGCTAGTAGGAGTGACAGGAATGCCCCCCTGGTTGCCGACGGGTGCCGGAGAAGCAGCGCAGCAGAGGGCTAGTCGTCGATCCATTCGATCTTTCCGTTTGTTTCCGTCACCAACGACCAAGGGCCGTCGGCGTCTGCCTGCCGCTTTCGCACTGCATAGCAGCAATACGGTGTGTTGTACACCATGTAGGAAGGCTGGAGGGCCTGGATGCTCCTGGCGACGGCTTCGCCATGGGTAACCAGGACTGTGTTGCGGACGCTCGCCTTCGGAAGCTCATCGAATGCCTGCGAGTACCGTTCCATCGCATCTTCGCGTTGCTCCGGGAATTTGACGTCGGCGTTCGTCATCCTCCGAATGCTAACGCCGTCCATACTTTCGGGTATGACCAGATCCGGGCCTTCGTCGCCGGTAGGGATCTTCAGCACCTACATCAATTTGGTTGCATATTGCGTGCTTGACTTTTAGAGTTGAAGTTCGCTTGAAATTCCGGGGGTTTAGGGTCTCCGTGTGACCGTTCATGAATGGGTTCTCTGAGAGCAAGAAAGGGCTATATGGTTACGGGTTGTATATTTGTGCGCACGTCTGCTTATGGTGGGTTGTCTGCCCCGGTTGAACGAGCTCGTAGGTGGAGTTGGTGTTGTTGTGAAATAACTACATCCGTAAACTGTTGCTATGGTCTACCGAGAGGGGGCCTCTGCCGCGGTTTTGCTGTATTTTTCCGTCGCCCTCCTGGGGAAGTTGTTAGTGGTACTGTTGAGCGGGGGGAAATTCTTTGTTTGGGCAGGACACTGCCTCCCTCATGGGAGGAGAGAGAGAGAGAGGTAACAAACCTCGCGGCTGTGTATTTCTCCGAGCTGGTGGTGGACGTGGATGGTGGAAATGCCCAGCGTCTTCGCGATGGCGGCAGCCGTCTGCAAGCACCGCGTGAACGGCGATGAGACAACAAGGCGAGGCTGCTTCGATACGTGCATGCTGGAGAACTCGCGTCCCAGAAGCCCCGCCGCCTCGACGCCTTCCTGGGTCAGCGGCGGGTCGTACATCTTGTCAGACTTCCAGTCAGGGTCAAAGTCGTCTATTCGATGACCGTGCCGCACCTGGGTTGTAGTGATGGGTGAAGTTTCACTCACACTTTTGGGCAAACAAAAACAGCACCAAGAACTGACAAATAAGGAGGGCCCACCGTGGGCCGAAACTGCAACGAAGAACTATGGCAAAGGTGCTCACTGATACTCGCGGCAACACCATAACAACGCGTGGCAACTTGAAGATCGACTCCGGGATTGGACTCCGGCACAGCAGCCTCAGCCACAATTCGCCACGGAGGACCCTGAGTCGTATTTGAGGCGCTGTGAGGAACCGTGAAGTCGTTGCGACATTCGCGTTCCTAACTTTTTCCTGATCAAAAGCAACTAAGAAGGCGCTCAGGGCATACCACGTACACGTACTGGAGACCTTGCTCTTGCAAAAGGCGAGCCTGTCTCTCCGCCAGGAAGGCGACAGGATTTTCCGGCTTTTCCTTCATCAACGCGCGCGTCATGTCCTCCACGATCATAGGAATCCCAGCATTGCGCAGCCACGTCAGCAGCTCGGGGGTGTACTGGGCCTTCATTGTACTCGGCGCCCTCTCGTCCCCCCACTCCGTTCGTGAGACAGCGCGCCGCTGCTGTACCCGCGTATGCGGGCCAGCTCCTGCGTCTTCCCTTCTCCCTCCCGGAGCCAACCCCTTCCTTCGCCCTGTGTTGGTTTTGCTTCGGGTGGTCGCTCACCCAGCTGCTCGCGGCAGAAGACGGTGTCTTCACTAACGGCAGGCGGACAACTGGGTATGCACGGCCGGGGAATGAGATAGGCACGATCCTAAAGGAAATGCTTGCGGGCAGAAACCAACGGCAACGGACGGGGTTCATGCCAGCATCATTTCGAGGGGATGCAGAGTTTTGTGTTGTCGGTGATGGGACGCTTGTCGGTTTTGTTTCTCTTCTTTACGTTTTTCACAGTTTTGCCTGGAATCGTCGACTTGCGCCGTGGCCTTTTGGACGTAAGTAGTTCACGAATGGATGCTCTGTGGTCGGGAGCGGTTGGAGGGTTTTGTCGCGTTGATGACGTTCCTGTCGTCCACATGGCCCCGGATGATTGCAGTCGCCAACTTCGACCACTTCTGCGGCGATTTCACACAGGGAAACGGGGTGAAAGACAGAGCAAAGTACACGCCTGCCGGACAGAACGAAAGGTTTCGAGCAACAAAATTGACGGAGGAGACAACGCTAGTATAGAATAAGCGAGCGCGTCGGCTGCATCGCTGCTCGAATATGTGGAAGAAGCGGGTCTGTAGGCAAGTTGAGAGCGTGCGTGATCGGCACGTATTGGAAGATCGTTTGAGGGGCAGCGGGTGTCGACCCGGCCGACTCATTTGCGGCTTGTATACAAGTTTGCGGCAAACTGCTAAGCGAGATTACTGCGGGCCCCGTGTTGAATCGGGCGGAAAGTTGCGGAGGCACGTGCGTTGCTGGAACAGTATGCACAGAGCGGACAGACGTCTTCGCACTGAATGGCAACAATGTGCGCTGACCGAAACATCAGGTGCACTAAGCAATGATGTGGAAAGCGCGAATATGAACGACACACGTGGAGAGCCTATTCACACTGGGTTGGCAGCAAACCCGCTTGCAGGACCTTCCAGTCCCTGATGCCTCACGTTTGAATTCGAGGGAGGCTGATTTCCCGAAGTGAGGGCATGCGAGGGAAAAGCTGAGAAAGGCACCGAATCGTTCAAAGCAAATACATGACGGTCGCGTCCGCTGTGGCGCGAGCTTGAACGTTTCGACGTTCGAGCAATTCCTGTGAGCAGTTCCAGGCAAAAAGCTAGGCATCCAACAGACACGGTCGACGCTTTAGGGGACCAGCCTCAGCTCGTTGCCAGCCGAAAGGTTGAGAGCAAAGGCGAGGTAGTACGAGTACACAGGAATGACAACTGCGTACTGGACCATGTAAGCGAAGCCTAGGGGGACGGGGTCGATGCCAAGACGAGAGCAAATGACGGTGACGTTATTCGCAGTCGGGGAGCAGGATTGGACGAGGATGACGATGCAGATGAAATCGTCGAGCACCGAACGGAAGAGCACGACGTAGGCGACGCCGATCAACGGAAGCAAGAACAGCCGGATGACAACCAACGTCGTGATGCACGTCCACGGCAGCCGGTCTTCTTTAGACGTCGAAGCGCTACGCACTGAGTAGTACATACTCGCGCCTAAGACGGTCATGACGCACGGTATCGCCGCACCCCCGATCCGCGTCGTGGCGTCGTGGACCCATTTGAAAGGCGCCCCGGCGACCGCGAAATTAGCGTGCACCGGCTGGACGAGCCCGCAAAACAGTCCGAACGCAATACCGACCAGCGGCGCGTTGATGGACTCGACGAATGCCTTCCACCACGACGGACTCGGGTTGCGCGCTATTGGGATGGGCGTCGTCTCCATGAACAACCCGGGAGTCTTCTTCAGGCACGGCTTCCTTTCGTGAGGCGCGTCCAAGCTTGTCAACGAGTCACGAGACAACCCGTTGGTCTCACTTCCAGTGAGGTATCCCCCACGGCTCATTCCCCCCGGCACTCTCTGCACGAGAGGCAGTTCCTCTTCGGAAGTGTGGGACTTCAGCCAGTTGTACAACCCGAACCACGTGACCAAGTGAACCGAGATGATGTACAGTGAAATGTACTGGACGCACTCGGCATACGCTGAGGCGGGTACCAATGCGCCGGTGATGACAAGGGGAAGACCGGATGAGTTGCCAATGACGCAGGCGGCTTGGAAGAGCCGTGAGTTCGAGCTGGAAAGCACCGACCGGAGGAAGGTTTTCCGGGCAATAAACCCGAGAAGCATCCCGGCACCGCAGAGGGTGAACGCAACGAAGGGCAGCAGCGCGGCCTTGTGAAGGGACGCGCGGGTGGTGTGCTCCGACAGGTTCGAAAACAGGAGCAGCGGCATGAACACCCCGGTGCACATCGCCGACATGATCTTCATGTTCTCCCGCTTCAGCAGCCCCCGGTGCGCTGCGTACGCGCCAGCCAGCACCATCACCACCAACTGCCCCACGGCTGTCACGGCACGCAGCGTCGCCGCGAATCCGGCGGAAGACATGCTTCCTACCTCAACCTCCCCCGCCCCTGCTCTGTGTGCGTTGACGCTTCCGATGTACGAGGCTCGTATTGCCCCCTACACCCCCCTTTAAGGTCGGTCGCGCCTCTGTTTTAGGGTCGGCTTTTGAAGCCCCACTGTTTGACCGGACAGATTTTTTTGGGGACAACAGGTGGCGGATCGGCCGGTTGGCATCTGTGTTTTCGTTGACCATGGTCTCGCTCATTACTCGCATTTGTGTGTGTACCGTCTTCAGCCGAGCTAGTGGGGGGTGACGGTTGGTCGTAGCACCTGAAAGCTTCCAACACACTCGGTCATTCTCGTACGGGTTGGCGTGTTGGATAATTCGCGAAAGCTCTTGGCGCGGAAAGAAAGAGGGGGAACTGGCGCTGTTGCTCTGCTTCCGGCAGTCTGTTGACGAGTGCGACAGATGGTTTGTCGTTGGTTGCGTATGAGTTGGATTTGAGATAATAAAGTCGGGAAGCTGGGAAAGGCTGGCGCTGGTAAGATAACCCGCGCCAGTAGACACGGCGACGCATGAGCCATCGCCGGAATACGCCCACCCAGGGAAATCAAGGGCCTGAGGGCTATCTGCCTGGTTGCTCAGCAACTCGTGCTGGCCAACATGCCATGGCCCTTCGAGGATGCGCGAAACTTGGCGGATACCCCATTCATGAGGTCAGACCTCGTTCACGTGTGTCCAGTCCAGGCAGCGGTGCCGACGCACTCTATGTTCTCGGCTTAAAATAACAGGCGCTTGTTTGCGCGCGCCGATTGATCGACTTTCATTTGTTCTTTACACGTTTCTCCTCAAACACGGTGTCTACATCGTTTTCGCCTTCACAACATATTGCAGGGCAACCCGCAACTTTGCGAGAGTACAAGAAAAAAAAAACACATTGGGCTGGAGACAGAGCGTGTGTTCGAGAGTGAGACTTGCAAAGGGAGTCATCGGCACGCCGAGGACGACACCAATAACGTGCGTGCTTGAAACCGCTCTGAAAAAAGCGTGTGCGGCTGCTGCATTTTTGCTTGGAAACACAGAGCCTGTGTTGAGGAGTCATCGGCGACTCGTGAACGATCGCAAAACAGGGGAGGGAAGCGAGGGGACTGTGCGTACGTAAAACGCAGACTGGGTGTTGGGTCAGTTGGTTCAGGTTCTGCCTGTAGCTGGGTACGCTCCCACCGAGGAGCCCCAACCTGAACAACAAGGAAGGACTTGCAACGATCTTCGTTGTTTGTGCGTGTCGGGTGATCGTTTTCCCACTTGTATGTACCCTGTTTCTTTTTCGGGTAACGAATTGTAATCAGCCACCAAAAACACGCTACTAAAAAAGACGGGCGCCTCATTTTGTCAGCGCGTGCCCGTTGATCGTTTTCCCGCTTGTGTTTACCCATATTTATTTTGGGGAGGGTAGGAACTCTGTTCAACCACCAAACCACGCTGCCTGCGTCGTTTTAGACGTCGCACAATACATTGCAGGGCAACCCGAAGATGTCAATACAAAAAGAAAGGCGTGTTTTCGTTGCCTCGTGCAGCGAGAGAGTTCGAAGCATCAGGGCGGCTCTGGCGGGAGCCTCACATTCACACCCCTGCCCGGCGCACGAGGCAAGCACGAACCCCCGGCTTCCGGGAGGGTCGTTTCGAAGCATGAACAAGTGTGCTCAAAGAATCGCTCCGAACGACACTTGCTCGTTGCGTGCTGATTCGTGCGCAAGGGAAGGCGGAATTGAGGCTTTTCGAGGAAGATCTTTTTTGGAACTTGTTTGGAATTACTCAAGCACGACGGGGAAAGAATGTGTGAAATGATGGTCAGTGACCTGCCGTTCGGTGAACGTTGTTGCCGGCATCGGCTCATTCTCGAGGAAAGGTTTTTGGGTGATTGGAATTCATAGCATATAGCATGGCGGGGGATAGAACGTGTGGAACGGTTGTCAGCGCCACCGGCTGAGGACGAGGGGCTGGGAGGGTGTTAACCCAAGATGAAAGTCTCTTGAGGGACCCGACTTCGCTTCTTTTGAAATGTAAACACTCGGGGCGCCGGGGGGCATATTACGACGGAGGCTGGAAGAATCAGCAACGGGGACCATTTTTTTCGACCTGTGGACAGTGCTCCCGCTAACCTCACTTTTGGTGAGGAATTCCAAAACCTGCTTTTGGACTCTTTTTTTTTTTTGTGCCGCCATTTTTTTTCCCCCCGTGCTGCACAGGTTATTAGCTTCGTTTCTGCCTTGGGTTCTCGACCAACTTTCTGAGACCGAGAAGCTTTTCTCCAGGGGAGCGCCAGAATCTTTCAAGGGGGGTCCGGGGGGGTCTGCCCCCGGCGAACGGTACGGTACAGGTGGAGAAGGTTTGCACTTCTCAGTCGGTTTGTCACAATAAACACTGCACATTCCTGAAGGCAACAGCCCATCTCAAATTCAACCACCACTCAATACTGTGTGCTGGTAAATCATTGCCACGAGTAGATGCAGACCAGAGATCACATGGAACAAGGCACTTGTGTCGACTCGGAGAGAATCTGTCAAGAAATCCGGGGCTGCTTCTGAGCCTCGACTCTCTTCCTGGCTCCAGCCCCCAACTTCTACCCGCCAGCCCACCATGCCCAGCAGAGGGTAGACCGTGATGCAGTGCTTTGGCTACACGATACCACCAATGGGAAAAAGGTGAGGAATTCCTCATCAGGAATTCCTCACCCTCTTTTTTCGAGCCTCTTTTTTTTTGAGGAATTCCTCGCACTTTTTCGTTAGCGGGAGCACTGCCTGTGGACCAAAGAATACTTCGGCAGTACCCAAACCAGTGACTTCAAAATCATGGGCTGCTGCTACGATTCCACTTTGGCCGACTGTGCGAAAGGCAGTGAATCGCAACCGTTCGAAGGGGGCAGGCGAGGATCAGCTAACCGCAAGGCTGGCTGCTTTGCCGCGTACGTACACTCGATGGCGGGGACCCAGGGTGTGCGTGCCCGCGCTACCGCGGCACGACTGAGCACAACCCCAAGTCGATTAGCAAAGGAATCATCGAAAGCTGCCGCGACGACGTTTCCAGGAGCAGCTGCATCATGTTCAACGGCGGCTCCGCAGCCGGCGGCGCGGCGGCTTCTTCCGGGGCCGGCACTTCGACAGCTGCGAGGCACGAGAGGAGCGCTGACGTCGACGCCACGCTCACGATGCCCATCCTCGACAGGTCGTCCAACGCTTCCTGCACGCCCGGTTGCCCGTCGCCGCACTGCCGATCGCCGGCGCTGTTCTGCACGCACTCGACGCCCGCCTCTTGGAGGACGGAGAGGCTCGACTTCACCACCACCAGCCCTTTGTGGTCCAGACGGCGGATAAGCGGCGACAAACGACTCGTCATCGGCGAAGGTATTTTTTGTGTTTCCGACGATCCGAATGGACGTACAGATTGGTGTCTTTCGACCTTTTGGATGCTTGTGAAGAATTTTTTTTTTTTTTTTTTTTTTTCCTGTTGGCAACTTGTGTCAGACTAGCCCACCCGGGGGTGGTTGATTCCTTCAGGCAGGGTCTCCCCCGTCCAGAGTTTGCTTGGGTCCACGGTGATGATCGCCCTTCGGCTCTTTATTTCCTATTTCGCTCTCTTTGTCATTTTCATTTTATTGATCTGCATCCTCCCTCACTCTTAGCGTCCTAGCCGGTCCTTTTTTTTTTTTGCGGATTTTCTGCTCTTTGTGTTGCCGACAATCAACCGGGGTTGACGTGCAGTCTTTTTGCGTTGCGTTTCCGGGCGAATATTCGCTCGGTTTCCTTTTTCTGGCCGTCCTGTCATGGGGCGCGGTGCAAATTGACCTTTGCGGACACGGGTTTCGCGGGGTTCGCTGCACCATGCTAGTGGATGTGTACACACAACCCACCCATTCATCACCTCGTAGGTATCAGGGATGCTGAGGAGGTGCTCAGCTGGTGGTATCATCCACCGCTGCACCATACTCGTGGGTGTGTAGACCACACCACCATCCACTAGCACCTATCGTGGTATCGTGGTATGCTGTGGTATCTTCCTACCGTCGAGCTGGCGGGTGATTTCGGGGGTGCGTTTTTTAAAACTGCGGCACTCATCTTCGCTCCGGGTGCTGGGACTATCGGCGGCAGACTTTTCCACCAAGTTGTTGCGTTCTGTGTCGAGGCTACTTCTCATCGCCCACGCTACAGATGAGCCAGTTCACCCCGATTAACTGGAAGTGCATCGAACTGCCTGCTGCTGTCGAGCTGAAGAGGCGAAAAAGCATGGCACATCACGTGCGGGGAGATAACCGCGACGCCGGCGATGCAGATTATCGCCACAGATTATTTGCGTTCCGCACTACACAGATATTCTGCATTCTAACCTGAACGAATTCAAACTACCACAGTGGGGGTATACGGGTTCAGGTGGAGAACGCCCTGCTCAGAGTTCGAGGGTGCAGCGACCGTCCCAGCACTGGCAAGCAAGGTGGGAAAAGGATCGCGGAGCAGGAGAGTGGCAATCAAGGAGGCCAGCCTGAAAGAAAACGGAGCTCGTCGGACTCTAAAGGGGGTAGAATATAGGCAAAGAATCGCAAGAACGAAGGCGGAGAACGGAAACCGGAACAAGTAAAACGCAGAAGAGGGGAAAGACGGCAGAACCCATACCCAACGCAAAGCACCGCCAAGACAGGGCGAGCCGTTCTTGCGCGGTGAGAGTTGGAAAGGAAACGCCGGTGAAGAAGTTCACGGATCCCTCACCCCCCCTTTGGCCCCCCCGACGATTCGCCCGGAAGGATGGGCGTTTTAGAACAGAAACGGCGATATGTGTCCTTTTTTTCACTTTTCTCTTATTTTCGCTGTTGTTGTGCTTCCGTGTTTTCTGGCGCTACTTTTTCTTTATCTTGATTTTGTACAGAGGTGGCAGAAGTAGGCTCCGTCAGACGCAAGGATGTCCGGTGAGCTGCGCGGGAACCGTGTAGCTTAGTGTGCTGTGTGCTTCGTTTAGATGAGCATCAGTGCCGGCCTAGCTGCGGAGATGCTTCTAGGTGCCTTCGCGGTCGTTCGAAAGACATTGGACACCTGCCGAAATAGCTCAATGTCGTTTCAAACTGCACTTTCCATGCAGCGAACTGCGACTGCAACGCCAACCAGGGGGTGACCCCGCAGTTCGTGCCGCCTTTCGTAGTTACTCAGCAGACAAAGCGCAACTGCGCTCACGTGTCGCGGGAGCGGATGATCGTGCCTTCGAGCATCGTTTTGTCGACATGCTCTTGTTCCTCGGGTGTCTCTCAGAGAGTGACTCTCGTCTCTTTTAGCATTGCGTGATTGCAGTAGTAGTTTGTAGTATGTGTGGTACCGCCGAAGCAGCCGGAGACAGCAGGCGCAGGGGCAGGGTTTGCTTTACTTTTCTCTTCTCGTAGAGACCCGCCCCCAGGCAATCCCGACTGTCTAATCACTCTAAAAGTGACGCTTGCTCTAAAAGTGACTCTTGTCTCTTTTAGCATTGCGTGTTTGCAAAAGAAAAAATAAATGATGTGTGACAGCTGTTCTGGTCCTGTGCCACTGGAACGCAAATGCGGGCCGTGATGAGGCAGTAGCCTGCTTTTCGTTTCCTGTTCGTTTCCTGGACCGTCGACCCAGAGTGGGACTTCATCGAACGACGGCCCACATGGGCGACACTGTCGCCCACTTGGGCGACACTGTCCATTGTCGACAAAATATTAGAGAGAGAGACGAGTTAGAGTGCAGGGACCATCTCTCCGAGGAGTATCCGGTCGCCCCACTACTATCCCGTAAATATTAAATTCTTTTGAATCGCCCCCTTGCGGTTGGCCTTGCATGGGCCCTGGCTAATTCGAAAGATAATGGTCGCAGATGCTGATTCCAACGGCGTTGGCGTCGGGACAGATGCCTGTGTTTACGATGTATTGCCTGCCAGACAGATTCCTTCTCGAAAAGAACAGCAAAGGGTTGCTACGGTCTTCGCTTCGATTCGTGCTTCTTTTTTTTCGTGCCAGGTCGTTGGTCTGGTGTGTGTCCCTTTCTCCGTTCGGTTCTTCTGATTATCGCGGTGATTTGCGTTCTTTACTTTATCACGTGTATCCGGCAACTGTCCGCTACAGCTGCCATCCAACAGGGCCCCGAAGGTGTCTTTCCCGTCCCGCGCATGAGCATTGGAAGAAGGAGCAGATTTGATGTAAGAAAATGACCCTACCACGAGGAAGGGGACACGGATGGCGATCTGCTGCACGCTTGCCTCACGAAGTCGGAGGGCCGCACCAATTAGTTGCATTGCCGTCTTGGCGGAGGCCTTGTAACTCGTGCTTCTTCCTTTGAGTTGTTCTGGATCACGCCGCGGATCCACAGCGTAGAAGAGCGGACCGGTACGCGGGGAGGCGGGAATCAAAAACGTGCGAAATAGAGGCGCAGAAGAAAAAAACAGTGTTTTTCGTTGCTTTTTTTGACGAGTGAATCAACCTGACGTGTATCGCCCCAGCCAATAAAAAGGAGCATTCTCAAACTTGCGGCTCGCACTTCGTCGCTTTCGTACTTAACCACATACGGACGAACGACGCATATATGCGTCGTTTAATACAAGAGTATTCCCGTGAGCATGTACGAAGCCAAATACTCATCGAAAGTGGCCGTCGTTTGTTTTATTGGAACGTTATGGCACAGGTCTTTCAACTGCGACCTTCGTCGGGCAGCAATATGCGCCCCTCGGTTCCTATTTCTGACCCATCTCCCCCCCCCCCTCTGAGTATGACCTGAGGCTTACCCAAAAAAGTCCCTTCTTCCCAGATTAACCCACTCCCCCCTCCGTCCGTATGTGGTTAATACCCGGAGTCGTCCGGAGCAAAGGACGGAGTCCAGCCTCAAGCCGAGGCGGACGTTTACAAGGCCGTGGACTTGCTTACTCCTTTTGTTTGCGCGTGCAACACGACGGACACGAAACGGATCCAAACATAGCGTGACCCATGATCTCTAACGACAGAAAGCTTGAATATAATCAAGCCTATCGCGCCTTAGCAAGGGGCATTGCCGCCTCTGTTTCCATTTATGTAGGCACAACGAGTCAGTTGTCGTAAACACGCCGCACGGAATACGAAGGAGGGGAACGAAATACGGAGGGGGCGCCCGCTACTTATTGACGGAGGTAGAACAACGACTACAAATTTCCTTTTTGGTGCACGCTTACGCCCGATTTTAAACCCAGATTCACCTGGGCTTCGTGGGGGGCTGCAGTGCTTACTTTCTTGTGTGATTTGCAGCTGGCCTCGAGCATTTTTCTACAAAGGAGGGGTGCTCATTCGAAAAGGAAATATGTAGCAGGGGGCACTCCACTAGGTATCGACGCGCAATTAATGTGCCTGCCTCCGAACAGAGTGTCGGAGGCATCGGATCAGGACTGACTGGTCCTGGGGGTGGGCTTTCTTGATTATGGGCGGGTGATGATGGGTGGCCGGAAACAACTCGCAAAAGAAATTGAGAGGCCGCCAAGCGCACAGCTGCCGTCGCTCGGAGCGCGAGTTCGGCACACTTTTGCACAATTTCCGCGAAGGGGCGGCCCGCCAGCGGCTATGAAACAGCTACGATACTTGTGCTTGACGAAGGAATATCCGGCCGGGTCTGAAGAAAGATCCGCGGACAGCGCGACCGGAGAGAACCTGGAGCACGAAAAAGCCGTGCAGTCAATCCAAGACAATCGGGTTGAGCACACCCGGCGAGTTTCCGTGCCTCAGAGTCGCAGCCCGGTCGCGCATCGGCTCGGTTCGGGGCGAGATCGTGCTCGCGATGTAAAGGCGTTCTTACCCAGCAGCGACAGACAGGTGTTGCTAACAACCGACGCCGCTCAAGGATTCGTTCAGCTGCGTCGTCCCTTCGCCGTGCGCTCGTGTCTTTACCCAGCAACAACAGACAAGATGTTGATGAACAACCGACGCCGCTCCAGGTTTCAGCTGCGTCGTGGCGATGCACACTGACCCTATTGCGCCTTCTCTGCCCTAGATCAGCTACGAACGCCCGGGTTTACTGCGCTATCGGTGTGTTAGCTTGCCGCGAGAGTGTGCTCAAGCTCCGAGCTTCGCAGTGCAATCACAACTGAGCGGGAATCGCGCATTCTTCTGCCCTAGAGTGTGAGTAGAGCAGCAGCAGACAGTTAAGTTTGTGGGAAACCCTGCAGCTACCGGCTGCTTTGGGTTGTCGCGAGAGAGTGTGCACTGGGCTCCGAGCTTCGCAGCGCGATCACGACTGGGCGGCAACTCGCACCTTCTCCTCGCCCCCGAACAGCTTCGATAGAGCGGCCACGGACGGTCGCTGCGAGTCGCCGCCTTCAGGGTCGCCTGCCGGCTGCGCCGTGGTCGGGGTCGCTGGGGTGGACAGAGCCGTGGGGAACGGCCGCCTGCTGCCCACCGGCGACGACGCGGACTGGGAAGTGGAGGAGATCGGGCTGTTCCGAACCCCGGTGAAGCTGGTCGTCGCCGCGGCCGCAGCGGACAGCTTTGAAAGCGTCGGGCGCCCGGACGACGCGGCGGGATCCACCGCGGAAGCCATGGATTTGACGAACCCCGCGTTCTTCGGGGAAGTCGTCGGCGCCGACGGCAGCCCGGCCGCCAACGACGCGTACGTCGCCGGCGACGTGACCGTCGCCGGAGAGTGCACGTACGTCGGCAGCGCCGGCGTCCGCACCGCCGACAACGGCGTCGTCGCCCACGTTTTCAACTGCTGCTGCTGCTGCTGCTGCTGCGGCGGCGGCAGCTTTTGCGCCTGCTGCTGCCGCTGCTGCAGCCCGTTGGCGGGCTGGGCGGGGGCGAGTTCGGGCTGGGCGGGCGACTTCTCGAGCTTGCCCGGCGGCGGCGCGGCGGCGCTGTTGAGCGCGCCGGCGTTCTCGGCGAGCACCGTCTTCGGCAGCTTCTGCGGCGGGGGCAGGAACGGCGCGGGCGGCGGGGTGCCAGCGCTGTTGCCCCGGCCGCTGCCGTTCTGCACGTGGGGCGGCATGACGATGCCGGCCAGCTCCCCGGCGGAGACTTTCTCGGCGAGCAGCTCGTCTTCGATGAAGTTTGCCTCCTCCTCCTCCTCGAACGCGACCAGCCGCTGCATGAACGACTCGTGCATCTTCCGCGCATCCGGGTGAACCCGCAGCTCCTCCCCGTTCTTCCCCGCGACGCGCGCCACCAGCCGCCGCCCGGTCATGATCCGCACCAGCGACGTGATGTCGTCCGCGCTCCAGTTCGACCACTCCTTCTGCAGCGTTTCGAGCTTCAAAAGCACCGCCCCGTCGTTCTTCCCCTCCCGCGGCGCCCCGCGCACGTCCGCCAGGTCGAGCACATTGCCGACGACCGCGTTCGCCCAGTCTTCGTCGTCCATCTCGCGGCGCACACACAGCAAAGAGCGAAAAAGCGGTGGGATTCCCACGCCTTCGCCTACAAAAAGACACGAACCCCGGTTCGCGGGCTTGCGCTTTTTTGTTGTATCAAAATAGTACACCGGAACGAAAAGGAGAGTCTCCTTGTTATTACCCGATCCGGAATTTTGTGTTAAAAAAAAACTCTAAAAATTCCCCAAGAATGAGCGACCGGATGGTGCAAACACAATGGAACAGTACGGTATTGCTGGAAAGCTGAAGCAAACGCTCTTTTTTCTTCTCAGGTTCTCTATGTGTGTGTTTCTTTATAAAAAAGAAGAGTCGGCAAAAAAAGACTGAGAAGAGAGCAAAGAAAAGATGAAGAAACGGCACGGAACTTGCTCTTCTTTTCGGATAAGAGGTCCCTTCGGCGCGGGCGATGCACGCGGGTCAGTCGCTGTGCAGGCACGGAATGCCCGAGAGACCACCGTCCCTTTGATTGAGGGCGGCGGAGCGGAAAAAGCCGCGCGGCTGTCCCGCGCCGGAACACTGCTGAAATCGAGGCGGGGGGGACAACGCGCTTATACCAACCCTTCCCCCTTTTTGGACGTTTCTTTTGAATAAGCGCCTGCTTGGTAGGTATCTCACTCGAGAGGTCGCCAGTTGAAAGTTGGAGCTGTAGCTCACACAAAACCAAGAACCGGATCTACGGCGGCGGCAATAGTCGCGCTTGACGTGGTTGCTGGCTTCACGTTGATGCCCACAAAGTCGTGATGGACTACCCGATTCCAGAACCTGGACGCTGCCCCGCTTTTCCCTGGACATCTCTGAAGTGTTACCCGCTGAAGTGGACATCAAAATATGATTCTTCGAAGCGTTTCCCGCTGTGGAAAAGACGGTGTTCCTCAACACAGCAGAATTGCGCTTCGTTCGCGGAACGAAGGACGGCAGAGTTATTTAGCTCACTACCTATTTGAGCGAGCCCTTGACGCCACTTGTGTTCCCGGGCAGCTCGTGTCACAGTTCACTGCGTTGGTGGTCATATGGCTGTGTTCCCGGGCAGCTCGTGTCACAGTTCACTGCGCTGGTGGTCATATGGCTGTTCCCGGGCAGCTCGTGTCACAGTTCACTGCGCTGGTAGTCATATGGCTGTTCCCGGGCAGCTCGTGTCACAGTTCACTGCGTTGGTGGTCATATGGCTGTTCCCGGGCAGCTCGTGTCACAGTTCACTGCGCTGGTAGTCATATGGCTGTTCCCGGGCAGCTCGTGTCACAGTTCACTGCGCTGGTAGTCATATGGCTGTTCCCGGGCAGCTCGTGTCACAGTTCACTGCGCTGGTAGTCATATGGCTGTTCCCGGGCAGCTCGTGTCACAGTTCACTGCGCTGGTAGTCATATGGCTGTTCCCGGGCAGCTCGTGTCACAGTTCACTGCGCTGGTAGTCATATGGCTGTTCCCGGGCAGCTCGTGTCACAGTTCACTGCGCTGGTAGTCATATGGCTGTTCCCGGGCAGCTCGTGTCACAGTTCACTGCGCTGGTAGTCATATGGCTGTTCCCGGGCAGCTCGTGTCACAGTTCACTGCGCTGGTAGTCATATGGCTGTTCCCGGGCAGCTCGTGTCACAGTTCACTGCGCTGGTAGTCATATGGCTGTTCCCGGGCAGCTCGTGTCACAGTTCACTGCGCTGGTAGTCATATGGCTGTTCCCGGGCAGCTCGTGTCACAGTTCACTGCGCTGGTAGTCATATGGCTGTTCCCGGGCAGCTCGTGTCACAGTTCACTGCGCTGGTAGTCATATGGCTGTTCCCGGGCAGCTCGTGTCACAGTTCACTGCGCTGGTAGTCATATGGCTGTTCCCGGGCAGCTCGTGTCACAGTTCACTGCGCTGGTAGTCATATGGCTGTTCCCGGGCAGCTCGTGTCACAGTTCACTGCGCTGGTAGTCATATGGCTGTTCCCGGGCAGCTCGTGTCACAGTTCACTGCGTTGGTGGTCATATGGCTGTTCCCGGGCAGCTCGTGTCACAGTTCACTGCGCTGGTAGTCATATGGCTGTTCCCGGGCAGCTCGTGTCACAGTTCACTGCGCTGGTGGTCATATGGCTGTTCCCGGGCAGCTCGTGTCACAGTTCACTGCGTTGGTGGTCACATGGATGTGTTCCCAGTGCACGCGGCTGCGAACCGGCGAACAGTTTCCAGCTAGACGTGTTCCCACGCTGTTGGCCTGACATCGAGTTGTCGACGTAGAACGATGAAGGAAGAAGGGATACGAACAAGCGACATCAGCGAGGGTGAGTTCGAGAACGCGAAAGCGCGGAACCACCCCAGTGTGCCCGGGAAAGGGAAGGAAGTCGTGGGGTCTGAAGCGGGGACGCGTCAGTTTTTCTTACTTGCGTGTCTTTGCTTCGCTTTTTTCTGGAGTGCTTGGAAAAGGGATCCGAGCACTTGAACGATTCTGCTTCGTTCCCGGGGATTAGAAATGCCGCCACAAATCAGTTGCTCTCGTGTAAACTTCTGTCACTTCACAGAATCGCTGTACCATGGTGCTGGTTCATAAATATCGCGGACAAACTACTGTGAGATGCACTGCTTGTCGACGTCCAGAAGCACCCGAAAAATACGAAATCAAAGTCTACGTTGCAAGAGGGAAAGCCGGGGGCGCGTCTTAACTTGCGGCCGAGACGGGTATCAGATGGGTGAACCTCGCCGAGAACACGGCGCGCTTGGTCGGCGTGTTGCGCGCCGCCGCGAGCACCAGATCAAACCGGGTGCCCACGCGGCGGAAGGCGGCAGACTGCCGCTCGGCCAACTCGGACCTGCCGGCGACCTCACCGGCCAGCAGGGCGGTGAACGACAGGGCCGCCGACGCGTCGCTCGCCGTGTAGTGCGGCGCGGCCGACTTCTTTTTGTGCCCGCCGACGCAGCACCGGACGCACATCCGCTGCCGCAGGCGGCTCTCCCGCTCCAGCAGCGCGGCGCGCACCTTCCACTCGGCCTCGAGCAACCGGAACGAGACGCCTTCGCCGTCGGCGTCGGCGCCCAACGAGAACCTTTTCTTCAGCACCGACCAGCTGTCGGCCCTCGCGGGCGGGCCGATCGTGGTCGTCTTCAGCTTTCGCGGCGCGACCCTGACCAGGCAATCCGCAGCGTTGCTGTCTTCGGACACACCGCGCAGGGCACGCACAGTGCAGACAGGCGTCTGGGTGCTCGTGCGAGGCGGCGTCTTCTGGTGGTGCCGCGGGATGCGGACGTCGATGGGCGGCATGTCACCATCCGACCCCGCCCGAGAACTGGCGCAGCGAGTGATCCTGCAGACCACGACAACCGATTCGTTGCCTTCTTCCGCGTCCATCGAACCCGTCTCCGCGGCCTCGATAGCGGTCGTTGCGCCGTATGCCGCCGCCTTGTGCACCCCTCGGTTCTCGGCTTCTGCAGGCGAAGGCAGCAGCGGTGACAGCGTGCTGTGCCGCACGAGTTGTCGATCTTCCACGTCGGCTTCGCAAGTGTGCGCGATGCCGGGGCCGTCGGTATCAGCGTGCGCCACCCCTGATCCGGCCTGATCGCCCTTGCGGCCAGGAAAGGCAGCAAGGCCTGGGCCTGCCCTCTGTGTGAAGAGGGGCTGGCCTTCGCTGATGGTGCACTCGGTGGTGCCGAACGGCGGGCCTTGACTTTCTCCGCAATCGGCGTGCGAAGCGCTGGGCTGCGCTGTGTGCGGCCGCCTGGCAGCAGCAGCAGCCGGCGCGCTGCCCGCAGAAGAACCGCGCAGGTGCAGCGCCTTCGGCAGCGAGTTGACCCGCGGCAGCCGTTTCCTCGGAGGCAGCGGGCTGCTGTGCGGCATCGGCGAGAGGGGTTGCGGCGGCTGGCTTTCGCCGGGCGCGACGCTCATCACCGCGCTTTGGCTGACCAAAATCTCGGAAGACCGAACGCCCACCGCAGCCCCTGCAACCGAGCGCTTGCCGCCGGACTTCGCCGGTCCCATCTTTTTCTCGCAGACTGTCTCCCTCAGCTTGACGACCTTCCGCGCCACCTGCGCCCGAGCCTGCAAAACGTCGAAAACGCAGGCGAGTACACCGCCATCATTCGACAGCGCTGCCGGGCTCGCCTCCCGTGCGGGTGGAGTGGAGGCAGCTTCAGGATGCACGTCAGTCCTCTCGGGTGGTACTTCAGCGATTTCGGGCAGCACTTCAGTCGTCGGTACTTCAGCCGTCTCGGGCGGCACTTCAGTCGTCCGAGTCTCGGGCGGCACTTCAGCCATCTCGAGCTGCAGTTCATCCATCTCGGGCGGCAGTTCAGCCATCTCGGGCGGCACTTCAGTCGCCTCGGGTGGCTGCGGTTCGGGCGTCACCCGGGGACCTTGCTGCCGGCGCGGGAAAGCAGGCTTGCGGCGAGCGATGGCGAGGCGTTTGGCGACGGCTTTGGCAGCCACGATCTTGCAGAACGATTTCACTACCGAGGCAGCCGTCAGCCTGCCGGCCGGGGGCTGCACCCCGCTGTCGAGGATCATGCGCAGGCCGGGCAGCGGCTCGTCCGCGATGGACAGTGCCAGCTGCATGAAATACCCGGGCTGGGTTCGGTGTAGCGTTGTGAACTCGCGGGCCCGCTCGAAATCTTCGAACGAGTCGCTCCGCGGTTCGCCACTGATGCCGAACGGGGTGAACCCTAGCGGCGTGCTCCGCCTGCGCTTCGCTGTCCTTGGGCTGATGCCTGCACTCACCACAAGCGCCGCGTCCATCTCAGTTACGCCGCGCTGCTTCACCGCAATGCTTCGATCGCCGTCGTGAGTCGAAGCCGACGTGTCAGCCCCCACTGCTATGATACGTATTTCGGACCTTGGACTATCCGAATCCGATGCCTGCAAGTCCGGTGCCGACAGTGCTTCGGCGAACGACACGCGCTTTCGGTCGCTCTCGATGCTCAACGAGCGCCGAAGGGTTTCCAAGCCGTGGAACTTGCGCGATGATGACAGCGATAAGTAAGAAAGCGCGCGGTGCTTCGGCACTTTGCCGGGATGCCCCGCACTGTGCTCCCTCAGTGCCTGGCAAACCGCCTTCAACCCTGACAAGTTTGTCTGCAGGCAGGTTATGACGAGAGTCGACATGGCCCTTTGCGGCCTGGTGTCTCCTTCCGCAGCATTTCCTTCCGCATCGCGGCTCAGTTTTCCCCCGGAGTCGTTCTGGGCCGCTCGTTCGTTCAGAGCCCGCCGCATGACATCGAGCCCCTGCGAGTTCTCGTCGGGGCTGTCGCCCAGCAAAAATGAAAGCGGCCGCCAGTGCAGATTCGGCTCCCCCCCTTCGGCTGCTTCGACGGCGGCATCAAAGCTGGGCTCGGTGGTGCCGGGATGCTGGGGGTCTTCGGCAGGCTGGCCAGAGACCCCCGCGGCATCATGCACCGTTTGCAGACAGGGCAGCGCTCCGGGGGCAGCTGCGAGCAGCAGGTGCGACAGAGCACGTCGCTGTCGGGGCCCGTCCTCCAGCTCCTGCTCGGCAGCTGGCACCGCAGCGGGAAAGGGGTTGCTCAAGTCGGTGCTCGATGAGACCGGTGTGATGTCGTCGTACGCCGCGGCGCTGTACGCCGCTTCCAGGGCGGGCAGCGACTCGTTCGCCGCCAAATAGACGAGCGAGAGCGCCGTTCTGCCGCGCACCAGCCCCGGCACCTCCGGCAGCGAGCTTTTCCGCCCACCCAGGCCGACTGGGCTCCCTTCCCCGCCGCCGGCATCAGGGCTGGCGGCAACCTCATCGGTCCGCAAGCACCCCCGCACCGTGTCGAGGCCGATCGTGTCCGTCGGGGCGCTCTGCACCAGCAGCGAGAGCGCCTTGCGCAGCTTGTGGACGTCGCCGCCTTCGACCGATTCGTCGGTTTCGCCCAGTTGGCGCATGTCTGCACTCTCGGCGGCGTCGTCACCCGCCTGCTCGCGCAAAGCTTGACGGATAAGGTTCAACCCCTGCAAGCCTCGTGGCGAGCTTGAGCTGAGCACCAGAAGGGATACTTTCCGGTTCCGCGGTTCACTGGGTGGCGCTACCGCTGCATCTGCTTGAGACGAGTCTTCCATGTGCCGGAGGGCCTCGTGGACCTGCTCGAGAGCCCTCAGGTCGCCCGGCTGTGGCGACGACGAAAGGATGAGCGACAGCACGCGGCGCAAGGACCCGCTCTCGCCGTCTTCCGACGGCTGCGTGCCGTCTGCCGGCGGCTCGCAGGGCGACGGCTGCTCCGCTGGGAGGGGCCGAAACGTGACGCCAGGCTGCCCGCAACGCGACGAGCTGCGCTTCACTTTCTGGTGGTGACTCGACTGCTGTTCCGTCGCCGCACTACTGCCTTCGCGCGCGTCGTCGCTGACAGATACCCAGGCGGGACCTCGACCACTGCGCTGCTCTGCAGGACCATCCGCGCCACTTTCACCATTGTTCTGGCCTGGGTTCGCCGCACCTGAACTCGACGGCTCTTGTGTCGAGCTTGTGTCGAGCAAGCAGCCGCCAGGTCCCGTGGAGACGGACAGCTCCATCGCACCGCTGCTGCTTCTCGTGTCCGACAGGCGGTTGGGTGCCTTGCACTTCACCCTTTCGCGGGGGCCCGCGTCGACGACCGAAGCGGCCAGCTCGAATATGTAGTCCCGCTCGTCGGACGCTGACAGCTCCATCGTGTCGCTGCGCTCGGCGCCCCGCGGCGTGCGCCTGCACCTGTCCGGCGGCGCCGTGGGCTCAGCCGGGGCCGGGTCGCCCTGCGGGCCGGTGCGGCCTTCGGGTGGAGACCGCGCGAGGCCGCCGCTCCCGCCGACCGGTTCTACCCCGTTGTCGTCTGCTATGACGTACACGGCGTCGAGACGGGGCACGAGCTTGTTTTTTGCTGCCGGTGATTCTTCCTTCCGCGCGGCGCCGGCGAGCTGCATCGCGCTCTGTACAAATTGGTGCCGAGGCTCTTATGAGATGCAGGCGAGAAGCCTCGCGTGTGGTTCTGCTCTTTAATCAGTCGAGAATTGGTCACTTCGACATCCTTTTGTGTGTGAGTGTGCAGAGTGTCGCTCGTGTTTTCTGTGTTCTAGGGGGGCGGCGGGGAGAAGAGAGGTCTGCGGTTTGGCATTTGTGACGGGAGGGGGGAACTCGCTTTTGACAACTGAGGACGGTCTTGGAGGAAAACGGGGTTGCAACTGCCACTGCCAGTTTTCTGTTTCCTGGTGGGCCAAGGGCGCGCTGTCGCTACCTGCGGGCGGCTTTCGTTTGGCTGGCCACGACACGCTTTTTGCAACCACGGGACAAACTTTTTTGCAAGGGCCAACAATGATTCTTGCTTGACAGGACGAAGCACGATCTTGCTCCGCTTCGCAGTTCCGCACACGGAGCTGCCGTGCAAACCGGCAGAGCTTCGAACTTGCAAGGGTCTCTTGGTCTGGTTAGCTCGAGGGCCCTCAGCTTCCGGCAAACGAGGCGTGTCATCAATCATCAGAGGGGTGCAGCGCCTCTGCTCTTTGCGCGTTGCTGTGCTGTCAGTCTATCCGCTGGTACTTTATACCTTCGCGGATCAGCGGAACATAATTTTCTGAAACGCAGAACAAACACGGGGTTGCCTTGGGCGTAATGCTCTAAAATGTATTGTCACATCGGCTAGGAGAGGACGGGAGCCTCAGCATTGTCCGAATAGAATGTCCGACGGACCGCAATGAGTGATGAGGGGAGTGTGTCCTGGGCCTGTCGTCGCGTGGGTGTGCCCTGGGTGTGCACAAATGCGCTCGGGGGGGGGTGGCGTGACTCACCCCAGTGAAGTGCAATGTGCGCTGCGGGGTTCGGCGGCTGCCTTTCATCGATGTGTGTGACTTCTCCTTCGCCCGATGCCCGATGCGCCCCGCCCACGCCACCTAGGACGGCCGCGCCTGAGCGGAGTGTACTAGTGAGGAGCCGGCCTGCTTCCCCCATCGGTTGTGTGGTAGATGTGCTCGACCTGTATCCGCGTGTCCTTCCGCCGAGTGTGTGGTACAACTCTCGGGGAGTGGACGCAACTCACCCAGCCAAGTGCAACAGCAGCCTTGCTTGCAATGCGCTGGTCCAGAGTCGACTCAGGAGGCCGGCTACATGACGAGCGAAGCGGAGAGGACGCAAGGCGACCCGCACTGCAGATCGCACCTGCCGAACGCAGCGGCATCGGCGTAGTCGTTGCCGTCGAGCACCCTCCACGCAGTTTGCGCTTCGGTTGCCGAAAGGTAGTGCAGCGTGACCGTCCGGGCCTGCGCCGCGGCTTGCTTGATGGCGACGGCCACCGGCCGCGGCTGGAAGAACGAGAACATGCGGCGGAGCTCGCCTTCCGACACCTTCGCTGCCGCAAGCCCGCCTATGGTCACCTTCGCCCACGGCTCCGACACCGGGGTCTCCAACCCCGGCTCGGGCGCCAGTTCCACCGCGGCGAACGCCGTGTCGTAGTACTGCGGCAGTTTGAAGGCGACCGCTGCGTCTGTGCCTGGGATGGTGACGCTCGGCGGCGCCTCGACCAGCTTCGGGATTGAGGCCGGGTCCTCGAGCTCGAGGAAGGCGTAGATGTGCACTTTTCCGGGGTTCTTGGCGTCGCGGGCCTGCAGGGCTGGGCTGACGCGCGGGAACGACACCCCTGCAATCCCCGACGGCACGTGCGGCGCGAACAGGGCCCGCAGCCGCGCGGTGTCGCCGCTGTACAGCAGCGGCACCGGGCTCACGAACACCTTCCCGTTGTCGGACACCTTCCCCAGCAGCTGCGAGAAGGCCGACCGCTTCGAGCGGTCGGCCTCCTGTGCAGCCCGCCGCTTCGCGGTTGACGCACGCGCTTTGTCCTCGTTGAACTTCCGCTTCTTCGCCATGCTCGGCGCCGCGCCTCCTCCACCCCCCCCGGCGGCGTCCCCCGTGCCCAGCATGTCAACCTCGCCGCAGCTCGCCTCCGCGGCCGCCATCAGCCCCACCGAAGGGGAGGGCAGCTCTCTGTCCCTCTCTCCGTTTGGGGGGTCGGGTTCGCTTTTCTTTTTTCCCTTGGCGCTTCCTGATGTGTTTCCGACGAAGTGCGTCTTGCGGCCTTCCTTTGGTTGGTGGTTTAGCGAGCAGCTCGCTGCCGGTTTGCGGACGGTCAAACGCTCGAATGTCAGGAGGACCGCACGCTGTTCCACAGGTGATGGGTTCTTCACCAGTAAGGCCAACGTCCCACGACGGGTGACAACTTCGTGTTGCCGAGCGCAGAGGGATTGTCCTGCACCCTGACTGGGTGCCGTCTGGCGGACACGCTGGCGGACCCGTACACGCGGGGGACCTCGTTGCCTCGGTTCCCGGCGCAACTTCCGCTCCCGGGAAAGGTCAACGCGGTAGCAGTGACCACGAGAACACATACAGGTGGGTGGGGAGAGGCCCTGGGACTGCTAAGGGCTCCCACGCTCTATCCGTCCTCCCAAAAGAAACCACCCACCCTTCCGAAAGGACGCAAATGCAGCGTGGAGTCGACACAGCTGTGCAACAGAGGGAATATCGGTAGCTTTTGAATCGTTTTGAACGGCGCGGCTCGCACTGAGCGGGAGCCCGGAGGGTCGTGGTCTTCTGCTGCTAGCTGCAGAAGACAGCAGCAGTGCTTCTGCTAGCGCTGAGTGGCTAAGTTCAGTGAGGAAACGGAAAACGGCGAACAGGGATTGACCAACTTCTCGCTCGATGCCTGCTCTAGTAGAAACTAAAGCTGAGGAAGCTGGGTCCATAACCCGCGGGCTCATAATCTAGGGAAAGAAGTGTGTGTAAGTGGTCGGGACAGGCCAACAGTTTTCGGGGCTAGAAGCTTCGCCTTCGGGTGAGACGAACGGCAACGACTCCGATTACCCTGGTGATCAGGATTGTTTCCGTGACCCTCCCCCCATCGATTTGCGACGAAAAAGGAGCGCGGGTATCGTCAGCAAATAAGTCCTCCCGATAACCACGGGTTCCCTGCATCCGGACGGACGAGGCTGGATGGTGACTAGCTTGCGAGCAGGTCAAGGCCTGGGGACACTGCCGGCCGGTTGCTGCTCTACGCGCTACCAAACGCAGGTTGTGTTCAGCAACGGCTTTCAGACGTGTCCCGTTGACCATGATTTTCCTGTTTCCGGCGAACTAGGTTGAGGGGGCGCGAGAAGCTGACGGGCAGGCTAGAAAGGGGCCGGGCGCTCGATCGGCGGTGTGGCTTCTCGGCGGCGCTACCGGACGAAGGTCTCTGCAAAAAGCTGCGCATGGGCTCGAACAGATCGGTCGATCGAGAAAGCGACGACGAGCGCATCTGCGGGTTCAAGTTAGCGTTGCCTTCCTGGCCCAACCAAGCCCAAGTATCAGAATAGAAGTTACAGGAGAGGACCCTATTTTGTGCATCGGGCCCTGTGCTGCCACGGGGCGGCCCTATGTTGCCGCTGCCACCAGCAGTAGGAACCGTCTCTTTTTGAGAAGCTCCTTTGACTCGGGGGGACCCCCCGCTCAGAAGGTGCCCCCCACTCTTTCAAGTGGAGCCGAACCAGGAGATAACCGTAGGAACCGGTCATAAGGCTCAAACCCTCGGAACAACAAGGCTCCTCAGTGCGTTACGCCCGCCGGTCCATTCGGACTCGTATCGACCCGGTTGGAGACACGGGATCTGGATGTGAATTTGGCAGTTGCCGTTCGCCGAAGCTAGTCGTGACCCGATAAATCCGATGTTGCCCTGAGTAACTCACGCATTCCTCTAGACTGGGTTCTGGCTTAGAGGCGTTCAGCCATAATCCATCCAGTGGTAGCATCACGGCACTGTCCGATCGAACAACCGTAGATACCAGGGACTAGAAACGGGAGTTCCTCTCGTACTAACCCGTATTGCTGTCAGAATGCCATCAGTAGGGTAAACCCAACCTGTCTCACGACGGTCTAAACCCAGCTCACGTTCCCTGTTAGTGGGTGAACAATCCAACCCTTCGAAAGAAGCCCAAAAGAAGTCGGCATACCGCGGCTGGCGGGCGAAGTGCAAGCGGCATGCTGTGCCCATCCGGGGGGCGACGCTGCGGGAGGGCCACGGCGGCGGTCCGGTCCGGCGGCTGTCCGTGAGGTGCCGCCAGCTGCGGCGGCAGGTGGGACGCGACGGCCCGCTCCGCCAGCGTCGGCGGGAGCGCGTCTTTGCCGCCCGCGCTCGCGCGGTGCGGCGCGTGGTGGTGGTGCTGGTGGTGGCGGTGTCTTTGCACTTTGGCAGCCGCGCCCGGGCCTGCCGCCTCGCCGCCCTTCGAAGCCCGCTCAGCGGTCGGCGCGCACAGGCTGAGGAGGTCCACTTCGGCTTCAAGCGGCTCCGGTTTGTCGCACGACTTGGGCCCCGTATTGGACCAGTCCCGCAGGTTGTGCGTGAGCTCGTCGTCGCTGGTATGGAGGGGAAGCAACCCGTTGCGGGACAGCACCACAGATGGCTGCAGGGAACCTTCATTCGCGCTGCCATCACGCCCCGTCCGGTTACCGGGCGGAGCGCCCGACTGCAGCATGTCGGTCGAGACTGCTGGCTTGCTTCGAGGTTCCTCGGCTGAGCCGCGGGACGGAGCCACAGCATCGGCGTCCGGCTTTGCCGAACGCCGCCTGCTGTGCCTGCGCTGGTCTCTCCACACGGTGCCTTCGGCGTCGAAAGAGGGGGCATGCACCATTGTTAGTGCTGCGTCCCCCCCGAGTCTATCGAAGCGAAGCCCCCCACCCTCAGGAGCCACCAGACCATCCTGGCTGGACCGAGAAGCGGGTCCTTCCGAGGGCAGGCAGGTCAAGGCTGGCGGGGTCATTTTGCCCGACGCCTCAGATCTGCAGGGAGACAGCACCGCGGCGGGCGGCGGGTGGGACGAAGACCTCATCTTGCTCTCGCAGCCCTTCGCCTTTGCTTTGCCGCCGCGCAGGAACGGCTGGAGGGCCAAGTCCCCAATCGCGCCGATCCCCGGCCGCGCCGTCACGCTGCGAGAGAGACAGCCGCCCGCAAACCCGGGTTCGTCCAGACAACTCGGTGGAGGAGGAGCGGCGTTGGGCAAGGGGCAGGATCCACCGGAATGCGCCATCCTTTGCTCCGCCGTTGTGGCATCGAGAGAAGATGGCCTGGTGTTCGCTGTCGAGAGGCAGGGTTCACTTGGGGGCGGGTCCCTGTTCTCTGTCGAGGGATCCAAAACGGTTCGCTGGCCGGAATTATCTACGGACAGCCAGGGTCTACCCGACGACGACAGTTTCCTATCTGACATTGACACTGTCGCGTCCTCCGATAGCTCAACCGCCCGCAACGGATGGCACGCTTCGTGAGGCCGGGCGACGGCACCGGTGGCTCCCGCCCCGGAAAGCTGCTTCCGCTTCTCTGCCAGCGCCGGTTCCCCCTGCCCGGTCGGTTGGCATGCGTTGTGCAGGCTGTGACTCGTCGTGTCGCCCTTCGGTGCTTCCGCGGTCGCTCGTCGGACCGGCTGGCACGACTCGTTCAGACTGAGCTTCGTCAAAGGCGGTCTCTGAGGCCGGTGGGAAGAGAACGCAGCCGCAGCCCTCTGCGCGTCCCTGTCAAACCTGCGCCCGCTCGCGCCGGAGACGCTGCGGAGCCCCGCGTGCGGGCCCTTGAACGGCGCCGCCAGCGGGAAGAACGTCAGGTTGACCTCGCGGCGGAGGGCTTCCTTCTGCCCGTCGAACCACGCGTGGCGCAGCGCGTCCGCCGACGAAAGCCGCGTCCGCGGGTCCAAGTGCAGCATGCACTTGATGAAGTGCACGGCGGCCCTGCCGGCCGTGCCTCGCAGCCTGCGGTCGAGGGTGTCGGGCCGCGCCACCTTGGGCAGCACGTAGTGCGAGTACCGCGGGTTCGCGCTGAACAGCTGCGCCTGCGCCTCGCCCAGGTTGCCGAGGGTCCTTTGGATCAAGAACACCTGGTCGGCCTCCGAGTCCCCGGGGAACAACGGCTGCCCCGTGAACATTTCGCTCGTTATGCACCCCACCGCCCAGGTGTCCACTTTCTCGGTGTAGTGCGACGACCCGAGCAGCAGCTCCGGGCTCCGATACCACCGGGTGGCCACGTAATCCGTGTACTTGACATCGCATTTGCCGTTCTCCGCGTCCGCCTGCCGGGCGAAGCCGAAGTCGCACAGCTTGAGGCTCGCGTCCCGCGCGTTTATGAGCAGGTTTTCCGGCTTTATGTCGCGGTGCAGGATCCCCGCTGCGTGGCAGCTGCGGATGGCCCGCGTCAGCATGTACGCGTACCGCCTCGCGAGGTCGGAAGGAAGGCCGCCCGGGGCCTCTTCGAGCGTCTCCAACAGATTCTTCCCGACGTACTCGAAAACCAGGTACAACCGGCCCTTCCGCCGGAAGGCTTCCTTCAAGTTGACGATGCCCGTGTGGTTCCGAAGCATCCTGTGTGCGGTGCGGGTGTCGATCACGTTTTCTGTACCAATACTTTCCGTTTCATTTACACGGGCAACACTCGTCCTGAAACATACATCTATGCTGAGTACCGTGTTTTAGTCAGGCCGTGGGCCTCTTTGAGGGTCTTGACTTCACTACTTGTCCCCGGTGGAGTCAAAAAAACGAGGTAGCCGGCTCTTCTACCGGAAGGCTTTCTTCAATACCGTGGACAAGTTTCTGCTGACGGACAAACTCTTCGCCGGCGACCATCAGGCAAGATGCAGACGCGTTGTTTGTGCGTTTTTAGACTTAGTGTCTACTAGGCTTACGTACGTCTTAACCATGGTTCCGCGCAGAAGAATGTCACTACAAACAAAGGCTGGCATACTGGAGAACTCTGACTTCGCGCATTGTCGTTTTCCGGACCGCCTCGTCGTCCTCTGTTTCTTTGAACTTTTTAACCGCAACGATTTCATCGGTCTCCCTGTTGCGGCACTTCAGGACGATGCCGTATGCGCCCTCGCCGACCGAGTCGAGGATTTCATACTTGTTCATTGTGTCGACTGGACAACGACTGTTCGCGCCAGCGGTTCGCGAGACATGTCTACTTCCTTAAGCTCTCCTGCAATTTAGGCGGAATAGCTGTGATGCTGCCCGGATGTCGCTCCGGTATTGAGGTTGAGAATCAAGATGGTGAAGGGGAAGCATGGGAGATTGGGTCTTCAAACTCGTTAAGGAAGACCTCGGGGTTGGTCGTTTAATGTGCCGCCATAGAGAGACAGCCGAAGATGTCTGATGGCTTCCCCTTCGGAGACACTCGCCTGGAGCGCACATTTGTTCTACGTGAATGATACATTCACGTAGGGCAACAATATCTCGAGGCAGTCTCAGACCCAAAAAAATTTAACCCAACCACAATTTTTACACTACAAGCACACATCCACTACAGTACACTCCACTTCCCATTACATCAGACATTACCTATACTTAACGCTGAACCATGTTTTAGTGGTTCAGGAGCAGGAGTCTCGTATTGAGCGCAGGTGCAAGCTTGCTCCGTATTTACCTGGGCTGGAGGCAGTGAAGGAGCAATGATTAAGATTTGAACGCATCTCCAACTCCTACCACCCATCGGTTGCAGGGACTGTTAACCCTCTTTTCAAAGTTCTTTGCATCTTTCCATCACTGGCTGCAGGGATCCCTGCACCAGCCGGGTAAAACCAACCGCCACGCAGGCGCGACGCAAACTGATAGGGTCCCTTCCATTGCAGAACGGAAGAAACAGAAACAACGGCAGTATTCTTGTCTTTACCGGCGACTTTTGCGCAGACCAGTTGCCCGACGGCGTTCTTTTTTGAACGGAGCTCGAAGAATTGGATTGCATAGCTAGTTGCTGATCCCGTTGCGGATGGTGTTTACTCAATTCTTCGTTCGTTCGTGCAGCTTTTGTTTATTTTACCTTGGGAGGAGGAAGGCAAAGCTACAGAAAATCTCGTGAAGAGCATACAGTGATTCCAAAACACTCGTTTGGGACGTTGGTGTTACCCACTAGACTAGGAGTCTACACATATTCTACAGTGTGGATATGTTGGCCATATAGTGCGTTGCTCAGGGTAGTCGAAGGCCTGACAATCACACTAATGCAACAAATTTACAGCTGTTGGCCACGCCTGGCTACGATGCCGATGCCGGCCAGGGATGGCCAGCATGGCGTCAATCCAGGACAGGCTAGACAGATCTTGTCCTGCTGCCGAGGGCCAGCCACCTTGCATATGCCACGCTGACCCACCGCCCTGTCTGGGCTTCCGGGGGTGCTAGCTGCGGTCACAAGCGCTTTTGAATGCGTAGAGCGCAGTTGCAAGAATGGTCACAGAAACTTCTAATGCACCCTCTGAAAGGTCTCGAGACCGGGGGGTTGGCATACTATGCTCTACTAAAGAAATAGGGGAAAGCAAAGGGCCCGGTCGGTAAGGGGTTAAATGGCGAACCAGGGAAGGAACAAACCCGCACACAATGGCGTTTACGTGCAGGACGATCGCGACGGCCTGGAGCCACACACAAAATTCTGCTGAAACAGGGAAAGATGGCGGCGGAAGTCGCACCAGTCGTCTCCCAGACGGCACTGGGCGTTTTTTTTATGCGGGAATCCGTGGGTAACGTTACGTTCGCTATATTCTCCTGCGAGCATACCGGAGAAACTAACTACTGCAGATGCTCTTCGAGTGTCAAAAAATTCTGCGGCCTAGCAGCCTTTGTACGATCAGGGGGTGCTGAGAATGCCCAGTCAGCTCAAGTATCGGTTGAGCTGAATTCTTCGCAAAAAAGCTGAAGGTGGGTCACGTTTTCACAATCAAGATAGGGTCTTTGATTATTTTGCCTTGGTTTGTCGCAGGCTAACACTGCGTTGAGGATTGAAGACTAAGAAATAGCGTACGACATGAACTTGAACAGGTGAGTTCCGCCGTAGTGCACACAACAAATGGAACGTGATCTACTACATTTTTCCCAACGGCAATTGTCAGCCGAAGGCGAACGATTCCTTTCGGGCAGGGTTTCTCTACCGGAGTTGGGTGGCTATTATGGTTACCGGACGATCACTTGGGTGGAGTAACGATGTATGCCCCCCGTCGCTATCCCGATGTTTTCGGGATAGTGAAGGGGTAGTAACCTTGTACAAGTGTTAAGTACTTGTCGGATATGGCGTGTGAAATGAATAGAATGCCAACGGTTCGCTCTGACCCTCCTCGGACATGGTGTGAGTCTGGCGGCTGCAAACTCCGCAACGTCTTAGTTTAGCGTGCCGGTGTAGGGTCGCGCCTCGACGACCAACAATGATTGGGCATGAGCAAGAAAAATGCTGGCAATCGAACACGGACAGGGGACCGAGAAGCCTTAACCGATTAAGACGTCTAAAGATCCAGGACACAGCCTGAGATTCAAGAGAGCATGTACCTAAGGTCTGCAGATGTAACCCCTGCGGTAATTTCTGAGCCAACTACCTTCGAGATTTTTGTGCTTGACAAAATTTGGATTTGACTAGTACCTCGGTGACGTGGAATTGTCACCCCCAGATGTTGCTTGTAATTGTCACCGCTGGAGCAAGCATAGGGATACAAGTGCCCCCTCGGTGATTTGTTTGCTATTTGGGTATGCACGTCACCCTAGGTAATAAATATATTTTCCTCGGAGCTGGAACGAGTCCATTGGGGTGGTGATTCTTGACGGTTGCATTTTCATTGGCACATGACCGATCCAGTTGTACTCCCTTCATGCCTTGCGAGCATGTGGTACGTCATTTAGAATGTTTGTTGTTGTTGCTGTGGATTTGTTAGTTTATGTCACTAGAGTGGAGTGCGATGTTAACCACTTGCGGACGAATTACCGTGAAAACTGACCGCAGTTAAACTGTTGACTGCGTCCGGTCGCACACTGGTCGCGGGTCAGTTTTTCCCAAGGGGAAGACGTGTAACAAGCTTTCGTGCTCACAACAAACGAAGAACCCGAGGAGCGACCGATGCATGCTACGCAACTGGGAACACAGTGAGCAGCGGTAATAGTTTGTGCTAAGCTCCCGCAGGAAGAGGCAACAACGACACCCCCTAGTAACGGCGAGTGATCGGGGCGAGTTGACCGATCCAATTTGTTTGGTTGACAGAAAACGGTGTCGGAGAACAGCTTCACTCGGCGGTACTGTAGCGCCACGGACTTACAGGTCAAGGCTACCGATTCCCAAACCAACAAGGCGCGAGAGATGATCAACCACAGGCGAGGATGTGGCACTGTGCTAGCTGGACGGAATATTTCTTCCACATCCCGTTCATGACCGAAGCAGCATCGGGTCCTCTCTTTTGTCTAGCCGACTTTTTTCCGTGTTTAAACATCTCGGCGTTCGAGCTGGTGCGGTCGGCAACACTTTCCAGTAAGCTGCCGGTCGTGTCAGCGCTCATCCTTATTGCCAACTGCCGTACAGCACCTTTGTGGGACTTGAAACGGCTTTTCGGTGGACCACTCATTCCACGAAAAAGTGTCATTAAAAACGACCTTTTTTGGCTTTCTGCCGATGTTTGCCATCTGTAGGTGCGAAAATGGTCAGTTTCAAGATTTCGAGGACACGATTGAACCCGCCGAGGACAGGGCTTTCCGAATATCTGGTCGGATAAATTTTTTGACCGACCCCCTCCCAGGCCGGGTCTCCAAAAAATGGGGTCTGAAAATCGACTTTTTTTTTCTCGGCATGCAGGAACAAGTCAGATTTGATGCTACAGAATTCTACGGGGTGCCGATACGGTTCCGTGGCAGAACTACGCGATTTCTCAAAAATTTGGCGGAAAATCCCAAAATTGTGCCTCCTCCTGGCGGAAACGACGAATTATTTTTTCGAGAAACAAAAACATCCAAAGTGGGACTCGAACCGGCGACCAAAAGAGTCATGGTTGAGTGCACTGACGGCTATGCTACTTGTGCCAAAAATCCGAAAATATTTTTCTCTTCTTTCCTCGCGAACCACCAAAATGGTCGCTGTTCGATTCCTCGCGGCGTCGAGCGTTTTGGAGCTCGTAGTGCGTGTTCTGCTATAGTGGTGGGCCAAACCGCAGATTTCCTGACGGGTCACGCGAGCTTCCGGAAGGATGGTTCAAATACAGAAAATGAAATCGCCCGCGTTTTTTTCGCCCGTGGTCTAACGGGTAGCACGCCCACTTGTGGTTCTGGGGGTACTTGGTTCGATTCCTGCGAGGAGTGCTTTTTTGAGGACCGAAAATCGGCCCAAAAACGTCTAAAGTGCCATCTGGGGGTCAGATTTTTGGCTATCTCGAGTTCCAAAAAGGTGCCGATATTTGCCGTGCATCCCAAAAAACTTCCCAAATTTTGCTCAAAATTTGAGCAAAACATGGCGGAAAAATGAGGAAGCAAAATCCAGGTATTATCCAGTCCAAAAACAATACAGTTTCATAATTGTTGCAAGAAAAGCCGGGTTGGCTCGAATAGAGGCTATTCACATTGCATGTTCATAGGACCTCCAGTCTCGAAAAAAGTAGAGCAATTTACCTTATAGCCAGCAGGTACAATTGAAATTCCCTAACAGCCAGCAAAAACAAATTTAATTCCCTTCGAGCCAGCAAAACAAATTCTAATCCCTTCGAGCCAGCAGAAACAAATCTTTTTCCCTTCGAGCCAGCAAAACAAAGTTAATTCCCTTCGAGCCAGCAAAAACAAATTTATTTCCCTTCGAGCCAGCAAAACAAATTTAATTCCCTTCGAGCCATCAGAACAAATTTAATTCCCTTACAGCCAGCAAAAAACAAATTTAATTCCCTTCGAGCCAGCAAAACAAATTTAATTCCCTTCGAGCCAGCAAAAAACAAATTTAATTCCCTTACAGCCAGCAACAGCACTTTTTTTTGGAATTTTCACATTTTCCAGATGTAGGCCTATTTTGGCCATTTTTTGCCATTTTGGCCGATTTGCCTACAGTTTGGCCTATTTTGGCCTCTGTTGCGTGCGGGTTTAGACTTTGGCCATTGCCTCCAGATTTTGCTCATAATTTGCAAAGTGCATTTCCCCGACAACACCGAAGAAAACAATTTCCGACATTGCCGTTGACAGGCACTGGTCCCCTACAGCACTGATCACTCCCCAGGAGCAATCAGTATTCTTACTTCATCAATTCCAGCACCATAATCAAACTCACTGTATAATCAAGGCGCTTCCTTTTGATTCAGAAAGGATTCATGTCCGCGCGAACCCCCTACGGCACTGTAAAATGTAGGGGGGCCCTACTCCTATTGCATGTTCGCGTGTTTCACAATAACCCGGTCGGTTCCTCCATATGTACAGGCTTGCTTTTGCACGCATGTGTATCCTTTTTCAGGGTGTGCTTATCCCTTCCATCCCTTTGCTTAGTTCGTGAGCCATGATTGTTTCGTCAAAGGCATGCATCCTGGCAGGTATCCCCTTTTTTTTTTGGGAGGACAAAGCGGGAAGGGGGGGGTTAATATTGCATCATCCTGCGTAAAGTCATCTGCTCTACGATCAACAGAATTCGCTCTCTAAGTACGGAGTCAAGTCTCGTCTGTATACGCGATGCGGTTTACCGAAGCCATCGAGCGCCACGGCCAGGGATGGATACGTTTACTCGCTGATCGATGCTACGGCAGTACAGCAAACCCACTATGCAGCCTGAGTTCAGCCCCGCGCACCTAGCGCTCACAAGGCAACCCATGATCACTTCGGTGTGAGGGATCAGTCCTGACCGAGCCTAATGCCTGCCGGGCGCCTGCTCCGTTGCGGTGTTTTGAAAACTAGGTAACTTTGTGCTCAGCGGTCCTACGAATCATGTTCCACGTCCTGTGATTCGTACTTTCAAACTTAATGCCATGAATCATGTTCTACCTCCTGTGATTCGTGTGACTTTTAACAATCTTGTCATTTCGCCCCCACTCCTTCCTAGAGCAGGACAGGTCCTGCTCTGTGGGCAACCAATGTTTTCTCACCCAGGCTGGTAGAACTGGTCATCCTGTCCAGGCGTCCGGACTGGTGGGACTGGTGTGGTCAAGCTGTCCAGGCTGGTGGACTGTTCTGGTCAAGTGCTATAAGGGAATTAAATTTGTTTTGCTGCTGGCTATAAGGGAATTAAATTTGTTTTGCTGGCTGTAAGGGAATGCAATTGTTTTTGCTGGCTGTTAGGGAATTAAATTTGTTTTGATGGCTCGAAGGGAAATACCCCAAAAAAGTAACGTGCTGAAATCAGTACGTTCAGCATGCTGAACGTAAGGCCTGGTCCAGAGCTCTGCAAAGTGGCAGGTATGGCATCCGTGAGAAAGTGCATGCAAAAACATGCGCATCGTGTGCTAAATGTTGATTGGGCGCCAGAAGGCGGGTGGAGAGAGGCCAGCGAAGCGAACTTTCAGTTGCGCAATAGAATTTGTTTGTGATCGTGTGTGTGTGGGTGGTATGTGAAGGAGCTTGCACGGTATCTGTCCGCCGCTTCGCGTAAATCAAACCCCAAACAATTCTCGTGTCTCTGCCACAAACGTCGTGACGACTCAGGACACTGGACTTGAAAAAAGGGCAGGGCAAGGTTGTTCAAACCTTACTTACCACCGTTTCATGTCAAGATTGGGAACAACTTGCGTGAGTTTCTTGAGGGACAATTCGCCAGTAGCTGACTGGCAGCAGAAGCAGTCGGAGGGGATTTCGCGGTTTGGTGGACTGGTTCGTGGTGGTTTCGGGTATGCGCTGTTGTCCACTCACAGACGGATGCTTGCGGTAACCTAACCAGGCTTCCGCAACTAGAACTCTTCTTCCTTGTCCGCACTGATCCCCACCTTTTGCGAGATGCCTCTGATTCAGCTAGAGAGTTGTCGCCATTCCCAGGTCAGACACTCCTCATCACGTTCCCAAAATGTACCTGCAGCTTCTCTCGAGTGTCCCCCGTACTTTGTTTTGAGTAAAAAGCGGGCGGCTGCGGAAACTTGGCTGGATAGATAAGCGAGCATCCCACTCCTCAAATGACCGGCAGCGGCTGTGCTAGGAGCCTTCGCTGACTTCGCCGAACGCGTCGTCGGATACCGAGAAAACCGGGACGGCACCAGAAAGAACTCGGGCCCGCCTGGGCTCTTTCTAGTGACGTTTCGGCAAAGGTTTGGGTCTGCCCGCAAATCCGGGAAAAAGACAGCCTGGAGTACGAGACGAGGGAACCCCCTTGATAATTATTATGACAGCCGCCGTTTTCTGAGAGATTCAGGTTTCAGGTTTCAGTACCGTTTGAAGCCTGTCCGAGCACGGCAGTGGACTAGGCCCGCATCTTGTCGTAACGACCCCACAGCTCCCTGTGAGCAATGAAGGTCGACAGCGGTGTCCTGGAGCCTTTACTTGAGGTAGCGCACGCCATCAAGCAGTAATTGTACTGCTGGCAGATTCCATGGATCGAAAGACAGTGTTCGGCTACGTTGTTGTGTGGGTCCAGCGGATCACAAATGCTAACTGGCGCTTTGCTGTGGTCAGGCGGCTTGGCCGCATCCACGTCACCGAGGACGATCGACTTCGTATTGAAATCAAACTCTGAGCTGTAATGGCGTAAGTAGGTCTGTGTGGGGTTAATCGTTTGGGATAGAAAAATAATCTGTGGCGATCATCCGCATAATGTGTAGTGGAATCGAGTTCAGGTCACGACGTACGAACCGGCACAAACCCAGGGAATTTCTGAGGAAGGGCCGAAAAGAATGGTCGTGGGTACCACGGTAGGCTGTTCCGGGTCTGTGTCGCAGGAGTTATCTTCCTTTTCTTCGAAGAAATTGGCCACGCTTTATCGGAAGAAGGAATGTGTGAATGCAACGCTCACCGACCGCAGCTGTTGAAGATCTACGCGCTGAACTTAAACGCACACGCAGCGCAGGAAAAGAAAGCAACAACGGCGAGTGAACAGGGCAGAGCCCAGGCCTGACCCGGTTTGCTGCGGATATCCGGTATCCATTCGAAACGGTTTTAGCGGGGACGTTCTGAGAGAAGTGACACCATAGCACACCCGGTCGTCCTGCACGGTGTCTTTCGCGCTTTCCGACATCGAGAGGAGAGTCATGCGTGATAGAGCAAGAAATGTGAAAACGGGTTTTTGCCTAGAGGCTTTTCGTGTTATTCTGCAGATGCTTTGGGCTATCTTTGTGTCTATGCTTTCAGTTGTCTTCTTAACCATGGTTAAGTGCGCAAATGGTGTCAGCCGAAGCTGGTAAAGCTTCGGCGCCGCCCACGGTATGTTTGTTTAGCATTGAGTTCTTTTAAGTACATGAACCACATGGATTAGCATGCACTACTGTTTAGCAGCGGCTGCCAAACATCCCGTGACACCGCGCGAGGTGGTAGAACGCTCGTTTATTTTCTTTTCGATTGCTTTTGATGGGGCATGCAGGCCTGAAATGCAAGAATGGAAAGGAGCAGCGGTGGATTGTGGCACACCTCGAGGAGATCGCCCGCGTCCCATTTATAATCGTCCGGATACCGCTGGCATATCCGCAGAACCATCAAAGTCGTGCAGAAGGACGTGAGACCGGTGACATTGCCGAGGTTGCACTGCTGGTGGACAGTCCTGTCAAATTCGGTTTGTTTCGGTTTAACGTGGCTGAAGGGGGTCGGACTTATCCTAGAAACGAACAACAGCAACAACAAGTGAGAAGAAGAATGCGATTATTGCCGCAAAACAAACAACATGGTTTCGCAGGGTTTGTGTTTGCACCACTCGTCGATCCTCCTCTGCCTTCTTCCTCGTCATCGGAGTTCAAGTCCTCGCCCGCTACCTCCTTGTTGACTGGATAGCCCTTGGATAACCATTGGATAAAGACAATAGGAGGCTTATAAACACCGCTGAACTCAATTTCCTCAAAACCGGGTGAATAACAGGTGCACCACCCGTTATGGGCTAAATTATGTGTTGCGTGTGTGCCGTGTGCGGTATGTGTTGCAGCTGTGTAACTGATGCGGTGCATAACATACCGAACGATCATAATGACGCCTTCGGCCTCTGGGTACTTCGCGAGCTGCCTCTGGATGAGTTCCACCGATTCTCGTGACCGCGAAGACATGGGCACTAGGACTATATTGCCGGTGATGTTCGATTTCGGGTCTTTGCAAGCGAAGAAATACACGATGGGAGAAATGCTGACCCCTTTGTTCTCGAAGCCCAACGCGGTGATGTTGCCGATGAAAGCGGTCATGTCCTCCTCCGCGAGTTTGCCACACTGTTCTATGCTTATGTCGACGTCGCTTTTCGGCAGGCTGAGCGACAACGCGAAGCTGCCGTACACCGTGGTGGCACACGTCGGCCAAATTAATTGTGCTTGCTCGTGAATAGTCGAAAAGAGCTTGTTCCGCGAGGCCTTTTCCCCGTCGGTCAACGCCATGAACTTACGGAAGCATCGCACCTCGTAGCCAAGCGTCGGTCGCTTGTCTGAAGAGCCGGCGAACTTCAACCACGGGGTGGGGGTAGTCTCCGCGCCGCTGCTGGAGCACTGGTCGCTGCTCGAATCCGCACCCCCGCGCCTCCTGGGCCTCGCCGCCCGCCCAGCTTTGTGCACCGGCTTCAGCGTCGTCATCGTGTCGCTGCTCAAGTCGTCTGCCCCGCCGTTGTCGTCGTGCTGCCCCGCCGGCCCGTCGTGGTGGTGCCCGGCGCTGCCGTGCGACTGCCGCTGCTGCCCGTACCGTTTCGACGAGCCCGCCTGGGCCGCATCCCTGGGGGGGAGGCGGGGGGACCCCATAGTTCAAGATCGACTGTTGTGTTGCGGTTTAGAAAAGGGAAAACATCTGCCTACCCACTCCTTGTTCATGCCATCTTGAATCATGGTGGTGATGAAAAATCGGGGCTTTAACGGGATCCATCTATCAACCAAGGGAGGTATCTACATTAAACACCAGGGACATTGTAGTCGCTGTGGGCGTAGCATGAGCGCACCTGTGTAAACATGAATCCGCCGAGCACGGTCTCGAGTGACTGGTGGTGCCTGTGGCTTGACTGGATGTATCTGAAAGCAGTCTCAACCGTTTCTGATGGATCTTCTCCACAAACATCTCGGTCGAAGTTCCTTCAGCTCACTCGCCATCCACTTCCTGAACCAACGAACAATAAGGTTGTCGTACATGTGCTTTATATGGCCCGCGATGGGTAGGTGGGTGGAGTGAACACCCTTCCAAGATGCAAAACCAGTCCGCACTTGACTATCGTGTGTGTGGCACTCACCAAAACTGCCAAAGCAGAATTCCATCATCCCCCTCCCGACTCGGAGTCAGAGGCTCCTACGCGACCGTCCCTTTGGAATCACTACCATCGTTCCGCATGTGACCGCAGTGATTGAGGTCCGAGAATCAAGACCTGTTGCCGAGATTCTGCTTCCAAGATCGACGGGGCTGCATACATGCGAGCAGCAGCTCCAGCACTGATGACGACGAGCTACAGGTCGCACCTTTCGCAGTTCCCCTGGTGTCTGCTGTATCACGTATGCTGTCGGTTCGAAGACGTGCTATTGCTCCTCCCGTCTCGTAGGACTCCTCGCACAGGAGAAACACCCTAGCCTTTTTTGGACCTGGATGGCTGGTTTTGCGTGCACTTACTGCGCGCATTAGACTTAGAACGAGAGACAAAAACAGAACCAGCAACACAGCGGGAACCGGCGCCATACTAAAGGCGCGGTGTCGGGGAGGTAGAAAGAAGATCTGCGAGAGCGCAGGTAAAACGTGCGTGGTTTGGTTGTGGGTAAAGGGGGGGGGAAGCATACAGCATTAGTTCCATGGAATGGGCAGCAAGAGTTCACGAGCACACCACCCAGATGCTTGGTATCACAAAGCCAGTGCGTATGAGTGCGTGATTCACGCTGTGAAGCCGTCGTGTGTGAGACTCGATGTACCGTGATACCGGTATCGGGTTCACCACCACTGTAAAGGCTGAATCAGACAGACCCTTTTGGTCGACTCAGCACATTCGGTGCACGACCACCGCACAGATAGTAGTGAGTGGAGGTGTGCAGCGTATTTCTTGACAACGTTGGTTTAAAAAGTGCTCGTGTAGTAATAAAATAGTCAGCTCTCAGACGTGTGTGGACCTGGGTGCGGTGGAGAGAGGAGGAGAGCCACGCACACTCCGAGGAGACGAGTCATTGCGGTATTCTGTACTCCCGGCTCCCCCTCAAGCCGACCACACCAGCCCGCCACACAAATTCGGGCCCTAGGTTGTTTGAAAAAGAATTATGGCCAGTTCTGCCAGGACAGCTACAACGGGTACGAGGCCAGTAGTACGTCGGAACAGACATAGTTGTGTCTTGTTCGACAATTTGCGAGGTTGCGGGAAAGAGCAAGAGATCTTTGTCGTCGCGGGTACTCTTCCGTCCTCATTTTCCCTTCAGTTTGTGTGGTTGGTTGCGTTGCTTCATGGTGTTCTGTTCTTCATTATGTGTTTGCCGACGATCCCGTGTGAGACTTTTCATGTGCAATGGAGCCTCACTTCACCTCTGTGCGTGGGATGGAACTCAAACCAGGTCAGTCGCAGAAGATTCACGTTTAGCTCGTTGAGCCTACGCGTGTCGGTTGGATGACAGTGTTGCTTTCGGTCGACTACTTTTGGCCGTCGGTTCGTTTCTCCCGCTCTTCTGCGGGGATTGCGGCCAAGAGAGTTGTGTGTTGTTGCTTTGTTTACTCAAGCACATTCCCCGCACACCGACGGAAAGTCGGAGGCGATTTGAGACAAAGCGGCGGCCTCCGTGCTTCCAGTGCCGATGAGGTACTCAACACGGGAGCCGCACGTGTAGCAGTCGCCAGTGTCTGATGCACAAGCGTTGCCGTTCCATTGGCTGCCACACGGGGCGCAACTTCCGCACGCTGACGGGAACTCAGAAGCCACACGGGCACGGGACGCGATGTTTGATGTTCCTTGGGTGACCAAGTGGTCGATCCGAGCTCCACATGTGTAGCACTCGCTGTCAGCGCACGCGTTGTTGTTCCATTGAGAACTGCAGGTCGCCGCCGGTGGCGGTGGTGGGGTAAAAGAGCCACAACCTCCGCACTCGGTTGGGTACTCATTTGCAACGCTCGCCCTCGCAGCAGCGTCAGTCTGGCCTGTGGATTTCAAATACTCGATGCGGGCACCGCACGTGTAGCAGTCGCCCGTGTCCGATGCACACGCTTGGTTGTTCCATTGGGCACACTCGGAACCTGGTGGCGGTGATGACGACGGCGGTGCAACAACAGATTCCGGCGTCAAGTCGGGAGCAAGACCGCTCTTCAACGTCGTTGACAGGTAGTCGCTTGCCACCGTCGCGCACCCTCTCCCGGACGATGTGGAGGGGTTGCACTGGTAAACACGCACGTAGTCGACGTACATGAACTGGCCATTCGCAAACGCAGTAGCGTCAATACCTTTGTCGTTGGTGTTGCCCGCCCAGTCTCCGCCGACAGCGAAGTTCAGCAACAAGTGGAACTTTTTGTCGAATGGCGAAGCGGCGAATGTCGTCTTCCCGTTAACCTGGTGGAACCAGCCGCGGTGCTTCAGGTTCACAGGGTTCCCGTTACTGTCGTAGTTGGCGGTAGATCTTTGCTGTGTTGCGTAGTGCGTTCCATCCACGTACCACCGAATCTCTCCTTCCTCCCACTCTACAGTGTAAACGTGGTAACCATCAGCAGGATTCGCGCCGTTCGGCAGCAAGTATGGTGAGCCGCTGTACTTGTTGTTGGGCCACGGGTTTCCGTAGTGCAACGTTCCGTGGACGTTTCTTTCCCCACCGACTTTCAAGTTCACTGCCTCCAAGATGTCGATCTCCCCCGACAGAGGCCAGACCCCGAACTCCGAATCAGTCGGCAGCATCCAGAACGCGGGCCAGGACCCTTGTCCGAATGGGAGTTTGATTCTCGCTTCGAACTTCCCGTACTTGAAGTCCCCCTTGCCCTTCGAATTAAGTCTAGCCGAGCTGTACGGAAGTGTCAGCCCCGTAGCAGTCATTGCCTTGATCGTCAGCACGCCGTTCGAAACCCACGAGTTGCTGCTGCTCGATGTGTAACACTGCTGCTCGTTGTTGCCAGAGCCGCTGCAGCTGACCTCGTGGGCCCACTTCGCGGTGTCGATCGACGATCCGCTGAACTCGTCGCTCCAAACCAACTGCCACGCTGCTTCGCAGTCAACCACAAACGCTGCAATGACAAGGGCGAGGCTCAAATGGTTCATCGCTGTCTGGAATATCTTTATTTCTTCTTTTATTTACCTGGACTCTTTATTTGGGTGCACTGCCTTTGTTTCGAAGTATCCTCGCTCAAAGCACGCGTGACGATCCCTTTCACGGTCCCACATCACGTGCCCAGGCTCCAAAACTGTGCTTCCCCGGAAACTGCCCTCCGGAAAAGGTTAGCGAAGTGCTACAAGCGACGTCATGGAGAAACGGCACGGAAAACAAAAAGGGGCCGAGCAAGGTCATGAAACGGGTTCATGCGGTCTCTTGCTGATGGCAGGAGCAAGCCCCAGCGAAGCATGCAGAAACAAGAGGTGAAGATATCGAGCTAGACAGTAAGAACACAACGCCCGGCCAACTACTCACGACAGAAAGATAAGAGGTCCGAACACTAGCAACAGCTTACAGCAGGACCTGGGAGGCACGACAGTTGATGGCCAATAACCGGCAGCTTGCAAGAACAAGCAAGAACGCCTGTCATCAGACCGTACGACCGGCGAAAATCGCGGAGGCTGGTACCTTGAGGTTAGGTGGGCAAACCCCCCTTGGGGGCATAAACTTACTCTTCGGTCCATATTTTACACACGACGAGGGGATAGCATCGACGTGCGTCGCCAGGTGGTCCGCTGTCGGCAATCTCTTGGCCCGAAACACTCGGCGAACTGCCTGCAAAGTGTAGCACAAGTGTGGCAACGGCATCAACCGAAAGGCGAACTCTTATGCCTTCGCTGCGAATTCCTATTGAATGGTTGGTTTGTCATCATTTATGAAAGACACTTTATTTTCCATCCGTTTCGTATTTCCACTGGTGTACAGTCTTCAGAGTAAGGGCGCCGGCCGGCTGATTCCGACTGACAAAAGCTTCAGGGGTATTGTCATAATATTATGTTGGGGTTGGTCTCTTCGGCGACCCACAGGCCGAGGCTGAAAGTAGCTGTTTTTTGCTGACAGCGGTGAACCTGGATAGGTGCAGTGCAGTCACCGGCCGGTCGAATTGACAAAAAAAAAAATTATTGCTCTCGGATTGACATTCGACCGGTCAAGGCGGTCGAATGTGGACACCGGTCGAATTCGACCGGCGCCCGTGTCGATTCGACCGGGCAAAAAAAAATTAGAAAAATCTGCCATGGGTAGTGCCTCATAGTAGTAGAAAATGGTGGGAAAACGGAAAGCTTTGACAAAAGCCAAGGTCACGGGGGCAAGGGCAAGCTTTTGGATTCCCAACTCCGCTCACCAGCTCCCAGATTGCAGCATGTTCAGCTGCAGCCAGAATACAGAGACTACTGGGGTCTACAACAAGGTGGTGAAGCAGCAGCACACCCACGAAGGCACATGCCAAGGTCACAGCAGTCATAATGAGGCCCACCTACAAAACCAAAACAGTGTTCCATTGCCTCAGGCATCTGAAGACTCCACTGCAACCCCGAAACTCGTCGCTCTGGGCCCATCTTTTGTATTGTGACAGTGAACCTGGGTTGTCGGCCTGTTCATGGCACTAATGATTCACAAGCGAAGCTACTGGAAAAGTCGTATTACGCCGTCCTACTACTAAAGCACGACAGTGTACCAACTTTGTGAGACTGCCCGTTTCAGCTAAACCCAGAGTTTCAAGGGAACTTTTACTCTAAAACACCACATGTTGTTTTCCCACGCGTAGCGTGGGAAATTTTTTTTCTGGCATAGGATGGATTTCGACCTGTATTCGCCAGTGCAAAAAAAAGTTGTGGCAAATTCCTGTCCAAAAAAAAAAAAAAAAAAAATTCGGAAAGTGACTTGACTGGTCGAGCGGTCGAGCCTGACTGCACTGGATAGGTGTGAAAAAAAAAAAAAAAAAAAAAAACGGACAAACGGTTTGTGGCAATGGATGACGATACACGCAGAGACCAAACTAGTATTGGATCGGCGGATGGTGCCCGAACTCCGAATCATGTGAATTGTGTGTATATTTGAAAGAACATCATCAGCGGATGCTTCCTGTTTCGAATCGTAATCATAGGAGCTTGTACGACTAGCGCAAACTGCTGCGAAAAGGCAGGCAGGGTGAACGGGATGGACTCATGTGAATTGTGTGTTTAGTTGAAAGGACATCACGAGCGGGAAGCTTCCTGTTTCGAATCGTAATCATGAGTAGCTCGTGCGAGGCAGACGGGTCTTAACAACAAACCAGGGGTGGGACTGCTGCGAAAAAGGCAGACAGGGTGAATTCATGTGAATTGTGTGTTTAGTTGAAAGAACATCACGAGCGGGAAGCTTCCTGTTTCGAATCGTAATCATGAGCAGCTCGTGCGAGGCAGACGGGTCGTAACAACAAACCAGGGGTAGGACTGCTGCGAAAAAGGCAGACAGGGTGAATTCATGTGAATTGTGTGTTTAGTTGAAAGATCATCACAAGCGGGAAGCTTCCTGTTTCGAGTTGGAATCATTATAACTCCCTGGGAGAGCACTCGGGATTTTTCGCACCTAGTCGGCCATTGCAGCGAGAACGGCTATGGACTCCTTTCTATACATGAGAATTGTGTGGTTATACAGCCAGGGCTCACGCAGCTCTTTTGTCTTGGAGCTGAATACCTACTGAAAATCAGTACGTAGAGGCCCCGGGCAAAAAAGAAATAGAGCATAGGGGGCTCACTTGCCAGTGCTGCATGTCTTTGCCTTCTCTCTGGCCTCAACCCCTTCAGTGTCGCGGTGGTAAGCTACAGCAGGATCTGCCGACGTACTGCGGTATCTTGTCTCTTACACTCTAATTAATGGTCATATCATGTGGCCCCCTCTATTTAGTGTATGGAGGAAGTCTTTATAATCTCCCCAGTGTTCTGATTGCAAACACTTGATTTTTCAGCTCGCGTAGCGACCGTAAAAAAATCGGTACGATGCACCAAATTTCCCGACTCGCGTAAGCCCGACGAAACGGGTTTGTCTGTCATGCATACATCCAAGCCAGCTTGCTCCCTCCTCCACGACCTGTCGCAAGGACACAGTGCAATCAGAAGTTGCCTCTGACCCATTTGATGCATTGTTGCCCAGTTCTTCAAAAAGCTCTGCATGGGCCTGCTCGGGCGGCCTTTGGGTGGCATCTTGACACAAAGTCACTCGTTTTCCCCCAGTGCCGAAAACTGGATCATGCGAATTGTGTGGTTAATGATACAGCATCACTAGCAGAACGCTTGTGCTCATTTTAGATTGTAATCATCAGAGAATGCCGCCGGACGTGCAGCCAAAGGAGAATCAAAAGCAGCCTGGGAGAAGCCGGCTGTGAAGACTGAATCATGAGAATTGTGTGGTTAATGATACTGCGTCACCAGCGGAAAGCTTGCGCTCATTTTGAATTGTAATCATCAGAGAACAGGAACCCGAACCGTTGGCGACACGGATTGTGTGACAGCCAAATGAGAGAGTCATCAGGTGCCACGAGTGCGTGGGCGGGCAACGGACAATCAGTCCGGGCAAAGTACAGAACTGCTGGTTCCGTTAAAAATTAAAACGACTACTGGGGTGAGAAAAATCGTTTGTGCGGCACGTGCAGAGGCCAGATACAACATATGCTGCCTGCAAATCGTCTCGGTTTAATAATGTCGCATAAACAAAAGTATTTGGCGCGTCCTTTGTTTGTGCGCACTTCCTTCAAACCTGTTTTGCTCATCTAATAGGAGTGAGGATAATACACAAAATGCATTTGTTAGACACAAAAAAACGCGTTCTCGGCGGGTGTCGACTTACTTTAAGTCGAGTTCGTGTTTGAAGTCGAGTTTGTGTTGGCTCGGAATGACTTAAGAGAGCACACAAACGTTCATCATAACTGTGCAAACATGGGGTTTCGACGGTGGGACAACCTGCAAACATCAGGAATCACCTCCTGCTATTCTAGCCGCGTCATAAACTGTTTTGTGATAAGCAGGAGAAAGTCATGAAAACGTGCGGGAAAAAGTGCACACCTCGAGCGGCGGTGGAAGCTCGTCCTCGGCGAACGGGCGAGGCCCGATGAGGTCAATGAAGTCCTGCCGCGTGATGACCTCGTTTTTGAGGAGGTGCTGCGCAATGATTTCGATCTCCTTGTTCCGCTCCGCGATAAGGTCCATCGTCCGTTTGAACGCCTTGTCCACCAGCGTCTTCACCTCCTCGTCGATGGTCTGCGCAACTTCCTCACTGTACGGCTTCGAGATGTTGGTCTCAGACGTGCCGGGCGCGGGGTAACTGACAACAGAGCTGAGCTTCTGCCTTGCCATCCCGAAAGTGGCAACGCTTGAATACGCGAGGCGAGTCACTTTGGACAGATCGTCCTGCGCGCCCGTGGAGAGGTGGTTGAAGTGGTACAGTTCAGACGCGCGACCACCGAGGGTCATGCATATTTGGTCGAAGAGCTGCTGGAAGGTCTGCATCTGCTTCTCGGACGGCAGGTACTGCGCGTAGCCCAGCGCGGCCGAGCCGCGGGGGACGATCGAGATTTTCATCAGCGGGTCGCAGTGCTCGAGGAACCAACCGACGACGGCGTGGCCGGCTTCGTGGTACGCCACCGCCTTCTTCTCCCGCTCCGACATCACGCGTGACCGCTTCTCGATGCCACCGATGACTCGGTCGATGGCCTTCTCCATGCAGTACAGGTCGACGAAGGCTTTCTTTTCCCGGGCCGCGATCAGCGCGCCTTCGTTGCAAATGTTCGCGATGTCGGCGCCGACGAACCCGGGGGACAGCTGCGCCATGCGCTGCGCGACTTTGTCCTTCACGAACTTGCTGTTCGGAAGGATCGCCTTGCTGAACGCTTCCTCCCCCGCGCCCGGGTCTCCGGCCACCACCTTCTTCAGCCGGTGCTTCCGCCCGCCGAGCGACTTCAGCTGCTCCGGCCGCGCGGCCTTCGCGGTGCCTTTCTCCCCGGCTCTGTCGGGGCCCGCCTCCGCCGCCACCGCCGCCGCGGTGGCGGCGGCGGTGGCGGCGGCGGCGGCTTCGTCGGGCTTCGGGTCCTTCTTCGCGTCTTTTCCGTCGTCGGTTTCCTTGCCGTCGGTGGCGGCGTTCACCGTCGCGCCTTCTTCGGCGGCGTCTTCGTCGTCCGGTGCGTCCTTCTTCGGCTCCGGGCGCTCGATGGGCGGCAGGCCGAGCATCGCTCTTTTCTCGTCGTCAGCCTGCGCCATCGTCTCTTCGGACTCGATGAGCTTGTTGACGTACCCGGTGCTGGGCACGAGGTTGATCGTGTCCAAGTGCGTCTGGAAGATCTCCTCTCGCTCCTTGACGGTGGGCCGGTCGATGTACACTTGCCGGTCCAACCTGCCGGGTCGTAGAAGCGCCTCGTCGAGGGACGAGGGCGAAACGTTGGTCGACGCGAGGACAATGATTTTTCCTTCGGTCTTCTTGAACCCGTCCATCTCAATCAGCAGCTGGTTGAGCGTGTTCTCCCGCTCCGACGACCCGCCGGTGAAGAGAGACCCGCCACGCTTCCTCCCAACCGCATCGATCTCGTCGATGTAGATAATCGCGCGTTCGTGCTGCTTCGCCGACTTGAACAGCTCCCGCACGCGCGCGGCGCCGACGCCGACGTACATCTCGACGAAGTCAGCACCGCAGACGCTGTAGAACGGCACTCCCGACTCCCCGGCGACTGCCTTTGCGAGCAGTGTTTTGCCGGTTCCCGGCGGGCCGAAGAGGATCGCGCCCGACGGCACCTTGGCGCCGAGCTTCGTGAAGCGTTCCGGGTGCTTCATGAAGTCGACGAACTCCTGGATTTCCCGCTTGGCCTCCTTCATCCCGGCGACGTCCTTGAACTTGGTTTTCGAGCCGAAAACCGGCTTGAACTTGTCCTTCTGGGACGTCATCATCTGCCTCATCTCCGGCTTCACCATCACCAACCGAGCGTACTGCACAAGAACGGCGACAGACAGCGCCCAGCCGAGCATGGGCGCGAGGTCGCCTAGCTCTATCCGGTCGTCGTACTCTACCGTGAGGCTCTCGGAGGGCTTGATGCCCAGCGTCTCCTCCGCTTCGGCCAGCGCGGCTTCGAAGCTCTTCGCGCTGCTGACCGTGAACCAGTACGCGTACCCCACGTCGGGCAGGTACACCTTCACCGCGGCGCGCTTGTTGCCGGTGATGACCTTCACTTTTTTGACCTGCTTCGTCGGCAGCAGCGTGTCGCGGAAGACCTGCCAGCTGATCTCCTTGTCCGGCCGCGACGTCCTGTTGCTCCAGATCAGCCACCACAGCAGCACCCCGGTAGCCGACAGCAGGAGCACAGCCTGCGGCCGCGCCGCCCAGAAGCCGCCTTCGCTGTTGTTGTTGTTGTTGTTGTTGTTGTTATTGGGGTCTCCCTCCGGGCCCCCGGACCCCGCCTTTTTCGCGCCGTCGCCGCTGGCGTTAACCTGCTGCTGCTGCTGCTGCTGCTGTTGCGTGCCGGCTTCGTCGTCGTCGGCCTTCGGCTTGTCGTCCCTTCCCCTGCGCTTGTTCCGCAGGCCGCGCGCGAGCGCCCGCGGCGCCTCGGCGACCTCCCGCACGAAATCGCGGAAGCCGATCAATATCTCGACGTGCGCCCGGACGAGCCTCTCGCGCTCACTGGTGGTGCCCAGCGCCTCGCTGCCGGCGGGCGCCGACGCGGCTTGCGGCGCCGCCGCCGCCGCTGCGCCCCTAGTCGGTGCCCATGGGCTGAAAGGGCGCCGCCCGCCCCGGCGGGCCGCGAACGAGAGCGGCTGGCTCGCTTTCCGCATCATGCAGACCCCGCACCTCCCCTCTTATGTGTGTGAGGCCTTTTTTTGTATTTATGCATGGTTTGCTTTGAATACGGGATGGAGGGCATTTGGCTACCTGAAGAGACTGACAAGTCACCTCCCGCCGTTTACCCGCGCTTGACTTGATCTCTCAGTGTTGCCATTTAGCACTAGTAGTAGGTAGAGATCACATTCCACCCGACCAAAATGTCGACGTGTGCACGGACGAACCGCTCGCTGGTGCCCAGAGCATCGCTGCCGGCGGGCGCCGGAGCAGCTTGCGGCGCAAGATGAGGTATTTGGCTACCTGGAGCCTGATGAGTCACTCTCGCCGTTTACCCGCGCTTGACTTGAACTCTCAGCGTTGGCATCTAGCACTGGGTGGAGGTCGCACTCGACCCGATCAAAATGTCAACGTGCGCCCGGACCAGCCGCTCAGGCTTGCTGGTGCCCAGCTTCGCTGCCGGGCGCCTCTGGATGGTGTTCCGCCCACATCACCAAAGCTCAGCAAGGAACTTCGGGAACTGTGGTCGTGACAGGCAGCGCCATGACAGGCGGTTTGACTGCAGCAGGAGGTAGAACGGAGAAGGCGGTAGAACGGAGAAGGCGGACCGGACGGTAGCTCTGCCTGAACAGGACGCCAAAAAAAATCAGTCGTTGCAGGCGTGTGCTAGTGATGGTTGAAAGCACCCCTGTTTGTTCCGCAATTGGGCTGACAAAAGAAGGCAAGGACAGAAGCAAGAACGTTGAAGTAAGGCTACTGGCGAGTTGTGTTGTGTTGCCGGGCAGTCGGAGTTGACGTACTTGCCTGACTACGTCGCAAACCCGGGGTTCAGCACAGGGACACTGAGGTCAAGTGTTGCGGAAGATGTCCACGGTGAAGGTCCACGCTAGTTTCGCTAGTTTGCCTGGCTGGACTTCAAAAAAGCGGATGGATGCTCTGTACGCCGCCTGGCGTGGACTATCCTCCGACTCCGCGCAACCTCAGTTGCAGGTGGTTTCAGATTAGAAAGTGGGGGATCATCCGCTGGCAATCCCGCGGGCCCAGCGGGAAACCATTTGCCTGCAACCTACTGCCGGGGTAGGTTAGTAGTGTGAGACAGGGAGACACCATCGGCATGCCGGAGCAGGAGATGACGTGCCGGAGCAGGAGATGACGGACCACGGAGCACATTGAAAATGAAAGCCTCACCCATCACTCCATGTATGGCAGACCGAAAGCAAGGGTGTGGTCTGCTGCGGACGACGCGGAACCCATGTTCCGACGCATGAGCAGGCATGGCGGCGGCACACTAGGCGTGCGACCACTTTTGCCAAGCCCTGCTCTTGTCCTCGTTCAGGGCAGCCAATGCCTTGTCTCCGCCGACAACGGCGGCGGCTGAGGTAAAGCGTCCGGTTGCGGACAACTCCGGCGTAGTCCAGCCGGGTTGCAAGTACTTGTGCGCGACGGCGATGACGTCTTCTTTCGATACTGCGAGAAGGCGCGATCGGAAGACCTTTTTATCGGCCATCGTGATCCCGTTCTGGAACTCCGACATGCCGCGATCTTGCGGACTCTTTGGCGCGTCTGCACTGGCGAACGCAAGCAGCTTTGCCTCGTTGATCACCGTGTCTGTGACGTTGTCGCCTGCTGTGACCCACGCTAATGACTTCTCGAAGGTCTTTAAGCTTTGAGCCGTCGATGGGTCGCGATGCGTGTACATTACGAGAGCGTTCTTGTCCCTGTTGTTGAAGATTCAGTTCCGTGTTTCCGACAACCAAACGCGGGGAGGAAATCATAGTTTAGTGTTCAGGCAGAATCTTGCCTCTCGGGTGTGTTTGATAGCTTCAAACCTTCTTCGTGAGGGGGGGTACCACTTGTGGGAACACACCCACCACCAACGATCCCTGGAACGACGCTTGTTTTAGCGTTATTTGCGGATGCCGGTTGACCGTAGAGGCTTGGGTATGAGGGGGTTGAGAAAAGTGCGAGGTGCCACTCCGTTGGGAAACCTTGTGAAGTCCCCTAACATTTTGTTCGTGCGTTCTCAAACTGCGTACGTACAACGTGAACCCAACCCCCGTTCCGTGTTTACCGCGTGCCCCCAGACCCTGGTCGCCCTGTCGCTCCGAAAAGAAGGCAGAAAAAATCTGCGGAAGTGAAAGAAGACATACAGGAACGATCCGCAGCCGTACGCGCCTCCCTTTTCTCGCACTTCGACGTGAAGGAACTGTGTGTGGTGGGGGTGGCAGTCTTCGAGTCAAGCACCATGCTGCCAGCATGGGGCAGGTACCGTTGGGCCGGCTTTAGAGGATCAAGTGCGTGTTCGTGCCGAAACATCCTGATGATACAAACGAAAATACCACGAGGAAGGCACTGCATACCTTCGTCTGGAGGATTGCCAGCAAAACGATAACGGGCGCCATGTCTTCGTGCAGGTAAGAGAGGTCAGTTTTCCGGGTCTGCGGTGTGTGGGCGGGTGAGTCAAAAAGCAAACAAGAATCCCCCGCGACGACAACAGTGACATGTACCGCCTTGATGTGGGTCAACTGGCCTGGCTTGCGGGTGAGTGTTTGTAAACGTGTATCGGGCCATACGATTGCTAGGTAACCAATTTCGGTTGGCGCTTCAATAAAAACGCTGGCGCTCTTCGGAGCCGGGAGGAGTGACGCAGCGCGGAGATCGTGGTTGGTCGGCACGTGCGGAATGGAGTCGTCGCGCGGCAACTCGTTGACGAGCGCAGTGAGCTTGTCGAGGTTCGGTTCCGCCAGCTGGTCGTGGCTGGTGACGTTGATCTTCATGCCCGCGGACTGCAGCACCTTCTTGCTCAGCGCTTCGAGCTGCTGGATGATCCTTGTGAGGTTGTCCGGACTGCTTTGGATGGAGGTCATCAGGGACTTGAGGTACGCCGCTTGGGTGACACCTTGCATCACTTCCTTGCAGTGGGAGACCGGCAGAACCTGAGCGGCGGCTTGCGCCAACGCGTAATAGTCCGCGTTGCTGATGATGTCGTCCGTTGCCTCCGTGGCAGCCATCGTGATGATGTTCTGCACGCGCAGGCGGACGGCGTCGTCGGTGTGATCGAGGTTGCCTCGCGTCAACACGTCGGTCAGCAGATCGAAAAACGCGTCCCACGACCGCTGCAGGCCCAGCGACCCGAGGGCCAGGTACGCCCTGGGCAGGTCCGGGTTCAGGTGGTCCGCCGACACCGAAGCTCCGCTTGAGATCCCGCCGGAGCAGAGCTCTATTTTTTCGGACAGCTCCCGGTACCCGAGCGGCCCCGCGCCCGTGTTCCCGACGACGCTGCACAGCGTAGGCACCAGCTGCAGCTCCTCGACGGAGAGCTGCCCAATGGGGAACAGCGCTTGGAAGTACCACAGCCCGTTCGTCGGCGTCACGATGTTCTGGAAATACGCCACCTTCGGGTGCTCCAGCTTCATGATTTTCGGGTCGGGCAACGGCTCGCGGGGGACGTCCCGGTCGACGTTCAGCGTCGGGAGGACGGACAGGTCTTCCTTCTTGTCCATCTCCTCCGCAAGCTCCTTCGCTTGCGTCTTGACGTCATCTTTCGCGACGCCCTTCGCCAACTGCGGGACTAGCTCGGTCTCTTCTTTGTTGGTGAGGCTGGCCGTGTACTTCGAGTCCGGTTCCATGACGTGGACCAAAGTGTCGTTGCTGTCGAGGAGCAGCGTGCGGATCATCGATTGCAGGTACTTCGGGTCTGCCGCCAGCTTCTCCTTGAACTTGGACAAGTGGCGCGTGCCCTCGAACACCGAAAACACGCTCTTCCCCAGCACCGCGGTGGTGGCGAGGCTCGTGACCACGTTGGTCCCCCAGTCGGCGGGGCGGTGGGTCATCAGGAGCTCGTACTGGTGCAGGACGCTCTCCACCCGCTCCTGCTTGAACCCTTCCCGCTCAGCCTTCTCGAGCGTCTCCCGGATGATTTCGACCACTTTTTCGGCAGGATGCGCCTCCAAATCGATGCCCTGCACGCCGATCATCCAGTACGCACCCTTCATGTCACTTTCGAAGCCGGCTCCCGATACGAACTCAGATGCGACGCTCGTCTCGATCAACGATTGGTACAACGGCGCGTTTGCGCCTTGCAGGAGTAGGTTGGACAGGATGTTCGCCGCGACGAGCGTTTCGGTGTCGCTCGGGTCGATGTGCAGAACCCACGACTGCGACACGCGTGCCGGCTGCTTGCCTTCGCCCTCGCTGAGTGCGTCGGCGGGTCCCTTGGAGCGCAGGGTTTTCGCCTTCCGCGCTGCGTCGGCCGCCGCGTCGTTGTGGACGACGATCTGCTTCCGGGCCCCCCTCCCGCCGTCCTTCTCGAGCCTCCGCCGCAGCACCGCGTCGACCTTCTCCAAGCACGGGCCCACGTCCATATCGCCGTACGAGATAAGCACGCTGTTCCCCGGGCAGTAGTGCGCCTCGTGGTACTTCCTCAGCGCGGCGTGCGTCAGCCCCGGGATCGCCAGCGGGTCGCCCCCGTAGTGGTGCCCGTAGACCGAGTTCTTCCCGTACGACTCCGCCAGCGTGCGCAGGTAAAACAGGTACGAAGGGTCCTGATACACTCCCTTCATCTCGTTGAACACCACGCCTTTAATGACGAACTTCTCTTTCACCTCGTCGTAATCCAAGCGGTGGCCTTCTTGCAGGAAATCCATGCGCGACAGTGTCGGGAAGAAGACGGCGTCCAAGTAGACGGACAGCAGGTTTTCATAGTCCTGCACGTTGACTGTGGCAAACGGGTACTTCGTGCAGTTCGTCGACGTCATCGCGTTCATGAACGTGCTGAGCGACCGGTTCCGCATTTTGAAGAACGGGTCGCGCACCGGGTAGTGCTCGCTGCCGCAGAGGACGGTGTGCTCCAAGATGTGGGTCACCCCGGTGTCGTCCTGGGGCGGGGTACAGAACGCGACGCAGAATGCATTGTTCGTGTCGTCCGCGTCCACGTGGATGTACTGCGCGCCGGACTCCTTGTGCTCGAAGGTCACCACCTCGACCTGGTAGTCGCTGAACGACTGCTGGTTGAGCAGCTTGAACCCGCACCTGGCGGCCTTGTCCGCGATGTCCGCGAGCCCCAGCCGCGCGGCGCCTCGCAGCATCCCGGACGCGTGCTCACTCCCACGAGCGGAGTTCCGCCCCTCCCCCTTCTTTCCGTTTGTGTCGCTTTCTTAACGTGGGATCCCGTTGCGCATCGGCATCCGTTTTCCTATCTTTCACGATGCGGCCCTGTTCTTGCTCTTTCCCTCCCAGCGAGTGTACTGGACCCAAACCCCTTTCGTCGCGGGACACCCTGCAGCACATTCAAAAACAAAGGGCGAAGGGCGAAGTACGTGGGCGCTGAACAATATACACAGTCGCTGCATTGCACACGGTTTGCTTTGCATTACAGATGGACCCCTGGGGCCGTGTCGACCCCGTGGAGCGGCGGAGAAGCGAGAGAAGGGACGAGCTAGAGCGCGGGTCCTACGCGTGTCTGCGGTGCCCGGGTACGGGGTCGGCAGCGACGAGGACGCAGCAGCTTCGGATCGTCGAGCGGCTCTGATTGAACTAGAGCCGACCTCGTTGGAGGGCGAGCACCGCCGAGAAGGATAGGCAACGGGGATAAAATCGGAGCGGCTTTTACGGCACTAGGGTGCGTGGAACGGAGGCTAGAGGGGTGGGGAATGCTTCAGGCGGTGCGTTGCCTGGGGGCTTCTTCTCTCTTCGTTTTCCAGTCGATCGACTGGTGCGGCGCACCAGTTTTTGAGGCCAAATGTGTGCACACACAGTGTATGTTTATTTCGCTCCCCCGCCGTGCGACGGAGGGGTTGAAACTGGTATACATGAGAAGGGTGTCGGTGCAGCATGCGGGTTCGCATGCAGAAATCTCTTGCGGCGCTTCGAGTCAATGAGGCTGGCGCACGTGAGGTCCAACGTAATCAGGCGACGCGACCCCTCCCGAGCCCTGCATTCGAGGTCGATGCGAGGCTGCTGTGGTCGGTCCATCTGTTCGAAAAGTAGCGCGGCTGCCTACGAGAACCAGTCGTCTCCTGAACGTGTGTGCATGAGATAGAGAGGCGGCAGTTTTTGTGTTGGTCAGCGAAATATGCCGCGTCCGTTCGACTCTTCGATTGCTGCTAGGCGACATTCGCACTGGTTGCATTCGCACACAAGGTTGATAAGGCGTGGGGGGCGCGTCTCGTGGACAGAACTGAGTACCTTCAAAATCATACCGTTCGCGGCAGTCGTGTTGTTTGTCTGCGGCTGTGGCTGAGTAGAGAAGCCCCACGACTCCTTCCGGCCGTCGGCTTTGGCAGGCTTGAGAGGCGTGTCCGAGAACCCCCACGCACTCTCGTCTGCTGGCTTCGCAGCGTCCGGTCGAGACGCCGTGTTAGGTGCCGTGAAATCACTGTCCCATTCGACTGTGGAAGTAATGGTTGCTGTGACGGTCAAAGCCGATTGGTGAAAAGTGACAACTGGGCTATAATCCGATCAGCCGTTCCCCACTTAAAGCCATGGACTTAAACGCACACAAACACACAGCAAAAAAAAGCGGAAACCTGCAGCAGGCGTTGTGTTGCCCCACTCGGCGGAGTCCCATTTGGGTTGCTCCGCCGGTGGCGCGCTGCTGTTGATGTTGTCAGCAGCTGGGAAGGCCGGGAACAGCGCTTCGCCATCGAGTTTCGCCGACCCACCGAGAGAGGACCCAAACAATTCAGCAGGCCGCGTCTTCTCCGGTCCAGTTGGAGCCGCAGCGGGGAACGGATCCGACGATGGAAACGCCGGAAAAGCCTGGGCGTCTGAAGCTTCAGGAGGCGCCTTGAAGCCATGGTGCGGGCTGGTCGATGCGCAGTGCGGCGGAGATAGGCCGAAAAGGTCACTGGGTTGCTGCTGCTGCTGCTGCTGGGTGGTGCTCGGTGGAGGCGCCCCGAAGGCGTGCGAAGCGGCGGCTGGCGACGCGGCGCTCGGGAACATTGGCGCGTCGTGGCTGTTGCCGGAGCCGCAGAACAGGTCGCTGTCGGCTTCGGACGCCAGCGGCTTTGAGAACGAGTTCTGCAAGCTGTCAGGATGGTCCGCCACGCTCGACGCGAGCACATCGGGCAGGGGCACAGGGCACGCGACCGCAGCCACAGACCGTGGTGGCTGCTGCTGCGGCTGCTGCTGCGGTTGTGGTTGCTGTTGCTGTTGCGAATGCGGTTGCTGTTGTTGCTGTTGCTGCGGTTGTGGTTGCTGTTGCGGTTGCTGCTGCGGAGCCCCGGAGAAGGCGCCGAAGGCCGTCGTGTCGTCTTGTGGTTGCTGTTCCCGCGCGAACGCTGAACCGGTGTCGGAGCACTGCGAGCCGTTGTAGCTCATCAGGTTCAGGTCCCGCGCGTATTCGCTGCGCTTCGTAGTCAAGTCGTTTACTTGGCTCTCTGTGTGTGGGTGTGCGAGGGTGCTGAAGAAAGACTGAGTTGACTGTCAAACACGAGTCTTCTTCACCAAAACGAGGGAAGCGGGAGTGCAAAATTTCGGATTAGGCATGAAGGAAACAAGGAGAAAGGGCATACGAAGCTCGCCCTGGCTCGCGCGTTCGTCGGTCAACTTGGTGCTGTTTTTGTCGATCTGTTCCTCGAGGTTCTTGACGGACGCCTCCAGCTCTTCCTTCTTGCGTGTGAGCTCTTTGTTTACGTCGTAGTACTGAAGGAGGCGAGCGTCTTGCTGCTTGACCTCCGACTGTAGGCTGCCGTTTACGGTGCGCAAGTGTGATATCTTCGCTTCCAGATCGGCGACGACGCGCATTCCGTCTCGGACGGCCTGGTTGATAGTGTGCAGCTCCTGCTGCAGCTGCTCGAGGCTCTGGTCCGCCTGCTGGGCCTCGGCTGTGCTCTGCTGGACCTTCGCGCTTAAAGATGCTTGTTCGCTGCGGATGCTCTGCAGCTGCGTCTCGATCTTTTCCACGTCGGCAGCCGTCTTCTGGCCGCGACCTTCCGACTCTTCTATCAAAGCCTGCAGTCGTTGCACCATCGTTTGAGACATGGCCTGCGTCTGTTCCAACCGCAGCTGCTGCTGCTTGAGAGACTCTTCCTGCTGTCTAGCTTCCTGTAATCGGGCTCTGTGTGTTTGTGTTGAAGCTCAGTTATGCGCAGAATATAGCCCGTGAAAGGCTCTGTGTGTGCGCCTGTGTGTGTGTGTGTGTGATCTCAGTAATGGGTAACCCCTGAGCGGAGTCTAGCCCAGTTGCGCAATGCACCTTCGTTACTTGTGTGTGTGTGTGTGTGTGAACACGGTAAGTTTGACAATCCTGACTGTCCGCTCTCGGTACGCAATTGATGAAGTGTTGGACATGATGCGATAAGTCGCAGCTTCATCAGTCGAAATAAAGAGTGGGTCTTCAAGAGTCCCAAGCTCAATCATGTCCTCATTGAGGTTGTCCTTCTTGGAAATGGGAGGAGGAGGGGGAATAACTCTCTTTCCTGAGTTGCCCCCCCCGAGTTGGTCCACTGCCCAAGCCTGAGGGCAACTCAACACTCTCTCCACACTCCACTGCCTTCTTCCACTTCTCAGGCAACTGACGCAGGTGAGAACAATGCCATAGCGACGGGTACTTCTGGAACACTCACTCAGTTAAAAGGGAGAGCTGAAAACATCCCCGCAGCCGAAAGGCATGGGCGGTGCAAACTGGGAAAGCAGCTGGGTTCGGGGGGAAAATTTTAGTTTGATGTTTGACACTGCGTCGCATGCATGTTTGATGCGAGCATCAAAACAAGTCTTCGAAGAAAGTGCAAAATAGAAAAGGGGAAAAAGCGGCACCTGCGTTGCTCGACGTTCGCGATCGGTTTTTCCAGTGCATCTGGTTGTGCCAACGCGGCTTTGATCTCCGCGATGGACGCCCTCAATTTGTCTTCTTGATCGGTGAGCTCGCTGTCAGGGGCGAAGTTACTGCCCCTGCGCTGCGACGACGGGTCGGCTGCTTTCGCAGTGAACGAGGAAGGCAGGTCAGCCGGCGCCCCGCTGCTGGTGCCGCCGCCGGGTCCGAAGGCTTGGCTCGAGAACATCGGGTTCGCGGTGCTGGCCGCGGTGCCGCCGAAAGACGGCTGCGGAAAGATCTTGCTGTCAGGACCGGCGTTGCTTGCCAGCGGAGGCACGTTGGCGAAGTCGGAATACGAATTGAACAACGGCATGCCTGCAGTCGATGGCACGGGCTGGGTAGGCGCAGGATGCAAGTTCCCTCCAAAGGGCTGACTCGCTGGCGGTGTTGACTGCGCTGCGCCTGGCAGAAGGTGCGGGGGAAGGGTCGCTGGCAGTGGTTCCATAGTGTTCTTCTTCCGGTAAAGGATCAAGTGCATCTGCGGGTTGGCATTGCGATGAATTTACCAAGTAACGGGATACGTGGACCGTTCGCTAAAAAAAAAAAAATACGTCGAATGACCCGAGGGCGCAGAAATGTTGCGATGTTACGGTCCGACTTCTCTCACGTCTCTTCTACAACAACACGTTCACGAGGAGCATACCGCAATACAAAATTCGGCCTCGTCCAAGAAACCATCTCGGTTGACGTCAGCCAGAGTCCATATTCTACGTAGGTCTTCGGTCCCTAGCTGAGACTGCATGAACAGGTCCCTGAGTTGAGAGCGTTGAGTACAGTGGGAGTGTCAGTGCAATGTGTGCGAAATACCATCATCAAACATCAAACAGCGATTCTATGAGCGCTCGAATTAGGGATCGGTGTGGGCAGCGTACAGACAGGACAGGATGCAACGTCGAGGGAACGATGTTCTTTTGCATTCCTTCAAAGATAACATCGCAACGTTCTAGCTTGTAGCAGTGTTTTCCCCTGGGGGGCAAAAGGAACATGCTACGGCTGGGGGGCTGGCATACCGGGCTTTCACACCAGACATGAGAACGCCATCCTTCTGCTGGATGTAGATGCCACGTAGCTTGCTGCGTTTGTCGTCATCCAGAGGCGGGATCATTTCTGCGCAGCTTTGTTGTGCCCACGCTACCTTCCCCCGGGAAGGCTTCTCCCGGCACGCGCTCTTTTCTTCCTTTCGTGTGTGCCGTCGAAGGTTTTTTTTGGCAGATTTTCGTGTTTTCTGCGGTGTTTAAGCAAATAACTGGAAATGCACAGGAGCGGTGGTGAAATTGGCCTTTCGAAGCATGGTCGTCGATTTGACCCCGCAAACACGGAAGAATAACTCACGCGGACGAGCATTGCAGTGGATGTTTGCTGTTCGCTTGAAACTGCCGATGTGCAATGTGCCTCCGGGTGACTTTCTAGCGTTATTTGTGGATTAGAAGGTCGGTATTTTAAAGTCTCCGGTTGACTGTAGAGGCTTGGGTATGACGGGGGGTTGAGAAAAGTAAAAGAGTGCGACTCGTTTCGGGTGTTGTGTCACTCCGTTGTGAAACCTTGTGAAGTCCCCTAACGCGTTTAGAGGGTGCTTGGGTTTGGGTAGGGTGTGGTCGTTCTGCTGCGGCGTGAAAATTTCTGTGAGATGCTTGTTGCCTTCCTTACGCTTGCCGGAGAAACCTTCTCCCCTTCTGTGCTCGGGCCGCAAGAGATAGAGCACCCCCGACAGCAGCGCTCAGCTCCGCGACAAGAGGCGCATAAAGTTGAACGCAAGGCATTTCGTGTCATTCTTTCGAAAAATGGGGCATCTTTCTCGAGAGTGTACGTGATGCAGAGGCCGCGAAAGGGAAGGCCGTGTCCGAGGCTTTCGGAACGTGATTCGGATCGGTCTCCTTTTCGCTCCTTATATCCGTCTACGAAACTCGGACGGGTAAACATCTCGTATGGCACAGAACGCTGGAAACAATGTCCTGCGAGCGGCACGGGGTTTCATAATATACTACGTAAACAATCCGAGGGAGGGCAGGCGAGAGACGGAAACGTAAAAACGCTCGAAATAGAGGTGTTCGGCCCCCCTGAAGCCGGCGCTGACCGGTTGTGACACCGCTCAGATACCTTTTTTCAGAAGCTGGCACAGGTCGCGTCGCTCTCGTGTGCTGCCCGTGGCACGTCTGCGGTGTAATATAATTACCATGAAGACGCTCCTCTCATTTTACTTCGATGACAGCTTAACGCACACCAACAGCATTGCGACATGATCGCGGTTGCTTCGTCAGTATTCGTAGGCTGGTGGGCAAACTTCCTTTTTTTGGTGAAGGACAAACGTGTTCAACTGGATCGATTTGGTTGAGGGAAGCGGGAGCGGAATGGGCGAGTAACGTTTATTCCAGTTAGTTCTCACCTTTTGATTGCGCAGCAAGCAGCTACACAGATAGACTTCGAATTCCCTTTGGGTTGAGGAATCTTTTTTTTCAAAAAAACGTACCTTTGGCCTTTGTAACTGTCTCGTTCCCTGTTGGGGTCATAGCTCACAGAAGAATGCACGATCAACCGATCCGAAGTCGTCTAGGTGGCGAGTGCAACTGGCAAAGCATCAGAAATACGAAACGCCATTTTCACAACGAGCAGTCGTACACTTTGGCCTTCGTTGCTGTCAGCACCGTACCTAGGAGAGACGCAGTCGCGGTCAGCATTTTATACACCACACACGGTTTGCAATGCGAATTCGTGCAGCGAATGAGGCAAAACAATTTTCAGGTTTGTAGAGTGAACAGCAATGTTGGCGGTTTAAAATGGGTGGGGACAAGGGTGAGGTGCTCCGATAGAAGTGGCGCCCGATGAAGAAAAGCGTCGTGTTGGTTGGAAAGCAACAACAGTTGAGATAGAAACGCTTGATGCTGGGCCGAATCCAGTCGAGGTCCCCCCAGGCACCGCCTCTTGACGATTGTGCAGGCGGGACCTCGCCTCTTTGCTGCCTGCGGTGCAAGGCGTCGCTGGTGGGGGACAAGCACTACGGTCCTGTTCCCTGATGAGCATTCTAGCGTTCAATTTCCTCTGGACTGTCGGTGAGTTCCTGGCAACATGCAGGGTCAAAACCTTGTGTCTTCTTGGAAATGGCCAAAAAAAAAATTCCGGAAAAAAATTTGGATTTGAATTTTAAAATTTTAGAACAAACTCTGCAGTAATTTTTGAGGAAGTTGAGCAATTTTTTTTTTTCCAAAAAAAAAATTGTTGGGGGCCATCGGTCCCGCGGGAGCGTTTAAAAAGGACACAAGGTTTTGACCCTGCATGGTAAACAGAACCTGGTAAACACCGTGGCAGTTTCTTCGACGGAGCTCAGTGCAGGGTTGCTGCTTTCCTGGGCCGTTTCGCGGGCTAAAAGTGCACCGAGTTGTGTCGGCGAATTTTGGCGACTCAAAATTCGCAGTTGCTCCAAGACGTCAAAGTTATTGTTCTCTCTATAGCTCGAGGGTGGGAGGGCCACCCGAGCACAGTGGTGAAGAGAATCGACCGATTTCGTCCGGATTGCGGTACCCTCGGTGAGAGGACCCGCAACGAAGCGAAAAGGGGACACTAGATGGTGCGTGAACTTTAGGTCTGGAAGCAAGAACCGCAAACTGGCAAAACTGCCCAAAAAAAGGTGATTAGACGCCTCCCATTCTTTAAATTCCAGCTGCTATGTGATGATTTATTCGACAATAGCCACACACTCGGTCGCATTGGTGAAAAGCCCTCGTTGCGGGCGGTAGAAGAGGCCAGTGGCTAGGTAGGAGGAGCTTTGAAAAGGTAGCAACGAAAGGTTCGAAAAAATGCGTGTGGTGGCGGTAGGATTCCGACGGGTGAACAGTCTCTTTCTTCCAGCAAAAGCGAGACAATGACGACGGAAGTCGATTTGTATCCATTCCGGAAGAAAACTACTCGCTACATGTTCACAGACGCATCAGAACTCGAGTCAATTCACCCCTTGCCCGATCGAACGTTGTCGAGCCTTGTAGCTTGGGTTAGAATGCAAAGAATCTGTGGCGATAATCTGCATCACCACAGTGTAGAACGTATTCGAGTTCATAGAGCGTAATCGAGCTCAGGGAGGTGAATTGGCTCAAGGACGGAAAAACGCTTTCCTACTTCGAATCCACGAATCGAATCGCATGGTCATGATGTCCGGCCTTGTCCTTGAACTCATCGAAAAGGCTGTCCAGCGCTTTGAAGTACTTGTTCTTGAAGTCGGTGACTTTTTCGACCGTCACCGGTCCAGGAGGAGGGGTGATAGGGGCTCCGACAGACACTACCACCTTGCATCGCCGGGGTACGGGGAGGCCCCAACGGCCGATGGGGATGAAAGGAATCGGGAAGCCAACGCGCGCCTTGAACCACTGCTGCATCGTTGGCATCTCGATGTTGTCGATGATGAGCGTCTCGCCGAACGTGAAGATCGGAATACACGGCAGCTGCTGCTCGCACGCAATCTTGAAGAAGCCGTTGTGGAACTTGACGATCGAGATTGTCTTGTCGCGGGAGTTCGACATGAACATCTCGGCCTGCCCCCCCACAACAACCATGGGGTTTAGACCCTGGTCGATGGTGCGAAGAAGTGTCTGTTTCGACACCTCACGGACACCATTCCACTGCAGGATATCCCTCATTAACGGGACGAAGTGCATGATCGATGCCGTCAACGCCGTCACTTGAAAGTTTGGTAAGCTCCGCTTCCACTCACTGCAGAGAATGCCCCACGCGACACCCGAAGGCATGATGCCGTGTGGGTGGTAGCCGACCATGAACTGCGCTTTTGGATCTGCCGGACCTTTGCCTTCGCTCATCAGCTCCTGCAGTTCTTTGCTGAGAAGCACTCTCCCGCCGAAATACTCGCCGATTCTGTCCCAAAAGGAGGTCCAGTTCATCCAGCCTGCTCGCCTGCGCTCCCGCTTTCCCTTCTCGGGTTCTCCAATGTATGTCGTCATGTAGATGACCCATATGCCCGCCAGCAGGCACAGCATGGGGAAAATCCTGCTGTCCGACTTGTAGAGCAGGGCGAACATTGGTGGCCACGGGGGAGTGAACGCGGATCGGACAGTCGAAGACACGCCGAGGGTTTCCAACACACCAAACAAGAGCGCCCATGTCATAACACCGGCGAGAAGCGCAACACTGTCCCGGATGACCTCCTGCGCTGGCACGTCTCTGTACACTACTCCAAAGCAGTGTGGTTCCAAAACATCGAGCGCGGCAGTCGGCAGAAAGTACGGGATCAAAGCCAAGAGCACATGGAACACCATAGGTATCCACTGCAGGTTCCAAATCACGAGCACGACAAGGACGGAGACCTGGTATTTTCATTCGTTAAAGAGAGAAACCTTGTATGCTTTTAGGGTCCCCACGCCGGATATGCTCTTAACACCATCCCCGCCTGGTCGCAGGCTTCTTGGTGAACGGAAACCAGTATTTCACTATCTTGAGTGCCCGTCCCTGTTCAAGCGACCGCCGAGCGCGCCGTTGAACAGATTTCGTTCAATTTATATTTTTTGACGAATCTTTGGCCACGAAGAACACAAAAGCAGGGAGTCGCACACCAACTTGAGGTACACGGGGAGGGGGAAGCATACCAAAGAATCTTTCGGCAACTCCGACAGCGTATCGCTTGTGATGTCCTCGTCCGTTTTGCCTTTGTCAAGGCTTTTCTTGTCCTTGAAGTAACGGAAGGAAAGAATGCATAGCAGCTCTGAAGCCAAGGCTGCGACACCACCGATGTGCATGAGACCCATTGTCAACTTGAGACCAAGGTACGCGACTGCGTAGAGGAAAACGAGCTGACAGATGAGGGAGACGGTGAACAGCACCCACGTGATGGCTTGCAGGACAACGAATTGGGTGCCGCCAGAGAAGGGTTGGTAGAAAGACCAGCCGTCAAGCCCGAGGAGGCGTCCGCCGAGTCCGTGTGTTAAGAGAATGGCTACGCAGGTGACGAGGAGGGATAGAACGGCAGGCATTGCCATGCCGACGAGCTCTGAGACCATGGAAAGGCCGATCATCACCAGGATCAAGAGAACATTCATGGTCAGAAGCTGCGCGAAGTTGTCCATCGTGTTCGCCTTCCCATCGTCGTCCGCAAGTTCATCTTCGAAGTCTTCGCAGAACGAAGAATTTCTTCCCCCGATTCGATACATCGGCTTGTCATCGATATCGTCCCCGAGGTGCAACTCCGACAACCGATACCGCCTGAACGAGTTGTTCCGCCCCAAAGGACCCCGGTACGAGCTGCCCAACAGCGCGGGCGTCCTGAAAATCGGCGACGCGGAATCGCCGTCCCTGACAGTCGCCGGGGCGACGAACGTCTGCAACGAGCTGGCCATCAGAACTTGCGATAAGATGCCCAACACTCCACCGCCGGTCAGCCAGCCAACGGCACGGTCCCCGTAGTAGACGGCCCCTACGAGGAGGAGGACGGCGAGGGCGTAAAAAGACCACGACAGGATTTGCAGAACAACGAAGCGGACGCCGCCGACGAACGGCTGCCACCACTTGTAGCCCACGTGCCGAACAGTCCCCGTCGCGTGCAGGGCGGGCACGGCCAGGACCAGGAGCAGACTCCCGACGGCGTACAGGACGCCCGCGTTGAACTGGCTCGCCCCCCATGTGTAATCCGCGGCCACGAACACGGCACCCGCCACGAACGCAAACGCGATATTGAGCATGGTCCACCGGCGCGACGTGCTGCGCGTCTCCTTCTCCAGCACAGCCAACTTCTTTGCCCGGAGCTCGACGCGGGCGAGCTTCCGCCGCAGGTACCGGACCTCCCGCTGAAGATCAACATTCTCCTCCTTCAAATTCTCGGTTTCGTTGAACAAGAGCTGGTTCACCGCACGGTACGAGAGGCTCTTCTGCAGCTTCTTCTCCTCGGTCCACTCATCCTCCTCCGAACTTCCTGCGGTCTCGTCGTGTGCGGGGGGCGGGCGTTGAAGGCCCCCGCCGAGAAATTTGTCCGTTTTGGATTTCATCCCTGCCGCACCTGCAAATAAGGCTGCTCTACAGAATTACTGGTTGTGATCAACGCATGGGTACAGTGCAGACGCACGAAGAGTGACGGAAAGTTGCACCATGCTGATTTAACCGCAAAGGCGGCATCTTCCGTATTCCAAGGGCAGAGAATGAGACAATCGCACTATATTTTGGTTGCAGGCGGGTACGAAGCAAGCCGGAACGTAACGTCTCTTCAGAACAGAAGTTAGAACTCTGGAATACTGCCGGGCGTGATCCTGGGGACCAGCTCGAGAAAGAGGGCTAGAGGTGAGCAAGCAAACTTTAGCAGACTTTTCATATCGAATCATCTTTGATGATTCTTTTTGATTGGGATACTCAGAAATACCCACGGAATCGTAGTCGGGTGGCGACGCTTGTGTGGCACCCCCACGCATTCGATACGGGTTCAGAACGACGCATTGCAGAGGATGGCAATTTGCACGAGAGCGGATTGGAGCGCGATGGGACGTACGGCTTTGACTAGCCTGCATGCGAGCGTGTCCATGCCAACGCTGCCTAATCTCGGCATCCAGCCTAAGTGATTAAGCGATTGTCATCGCTTCGGACGTTCTTCCCGGAATACTGACAAAGTCGGTGCACGCACGGTTCGACTCTGTTTGGGGTGTCAGTTCCGCTTCGCTCTCGGTCGGTCATTTTTGTGTTCTAAAGCAGCCTGTGAGGATCCTAACCACGGAGTATCTGTGGCCTGAAACGCCTGGTGCGAGATTTGGTTGAACGGTCGGTGTTTGGCATGACCCAGGCGACTTCAATGCCGAAACGTGTGCGAGTTCGTGTCATTCCACGCAATTGGTCGGGAAAGACCTGGACGACAACTAGTCCACATCTTCGCTCCAATCATCCATCATTTCGTGGTCGTCATCGTTGCCCACAGTGTCCATCTCGCACCAACCGCCAAAGTGCAGAATTGCGCCCACACTCGTGAACAGAACGAATATCTGTGTTGATTGCGAGAATGGTTGTACCCCCGTGTGCAAGAGAGTTGAAGTATGGTTCAAGAGCAGTGTTTGAGACAATATTGACAAGTCATGCAGATTCAAATCGTTCCTGATAACAAAACATCGAACAAACGGGGAGACACGAATTTGCTCAGCTTGGAAAAGCATGTCGGTACCCCACATTCCCGGGCCGCAATTGGTCGTCGGGGAACAAACGCCGGCCAGAGACAGGTAAGGAGCAAAGCATGAGGCATACGCCGATAAAAACGATGCCAACGATAGTCGCCTTACCGACCTGGGGATCGCGTGTGTCCCAATCGCAGAAACGAGGCTTTGGAGGCGACGAATCGAAGTTGACGCAGCATGTGAAAGTTTTCCCAGCGTCATCGGTTCCGTACGTATCGATGAACTTTTGTGCAACCGATCGTGACTGCTCGTAAGTATCATCAATGTGCGACCAACACTTTTCGACGTAAGTGTTCTCAAGTTGCGTGAAGTTGACCTCAACCCACGACCGGTACTCGTCTGGGCACGGCTCACCGTCACACTCGTCGCCATACTCCATTTCCTCCAATCCGTATCTATCGGGTTTTGCGGTGCACGGCACCTCTGTTTGCATTCCAGCGATCTTGTCATGCCAGTCATTCTTCTCCTCGACAGATTTAACCAGCTCAAGGCCAATCATCCCGGCTCCAATGACCGCAAACACGCTCACGCACGCGAACGAGCACTTCATCGCCATCGGCCTCCATCGGTCCCAGTCTTCGAACCCACCAAATTGCTGGAACATGGCTGAGACGTTTCCTGACTATTTCGTATATCACCGCCTTCCCACCCACCTCCCACCGCTTCAGGGAGCGTGACCAGCTGATGTGTGCACGCAGATTATGGGCAACTGAGAACTGTGGACAGTCATGCTGAAGTGTGCAAACCGCTAACTGCGGCTGGCAGATGAGCACACTCTTTTTGCAGGAATAGCTTGACTTCACGAGTCGCATTGAAAGGAGAGAGTGAAGGAAACGAAAAGCTGTCAAAGGGTAAAAGACGGCGATGAGCCGGAAGGGAAGGAGTGTCACCGAAAGGTATGCGAGGTGTTCATGAAACTAGAACCGCTCGAGGGTTTCCGCTCCACGGGTATTCTTGCCGACTCCTGCACCCAAAAATTCTCCCTGCCAGGGCACAGCCAGTTTTTCTGCCGGGAAATCGAGTGATAGAAAGCCGTGCACTATAGTATTCTTTGAAAAAAGGTTGTCTTGAAGGCAGCATGTTCCAAAGTGTGCACCGCGGTGCTTGTTTTCGGTTTAGTCGGTATCGTTTTGGCGTTTTTTTCTTCTGTGGCAGTGCTCAAGTACTTCTTTAATCATTCCGAGACAGTCGAGACCCACTGACACGGTCTCAGGCACGTGGTGCCCACTTCACACTCTGCTATTCAGACTCAGAACGGGAATCATGCTGCCATCCTGTGTTCATCTCACTCATCTCCTTATGATAACTGTCACAGGCAGATTGAGATTACTGGTTGCCAGAAACTTGGTGCAGGGCCACGCAGCCCTGTAAAAACGCTCAGAAAACACCTTCCACTTGCCCCTCTTTATCCTTGCTTTTGTGAACGGAAGTTCACAAAATTAAGGTTGGTGCAAAACTCCTTTTGAAAAGAATCTGCTTTCACTTTTTTTCCTCCCAACAATCGAGTACGGGCCTCGTCCTCCAGTGAATGTGGCGAAGGATGGTCAGGGATTCATCCGCAGCCGTACTGTTTCCAGGGTGGTTTTGTTTGGCTCATTTCCAGCACGGAAAGTACCCAACTCAACCAACCGCCGTCGTATCATGAACACGGCACGAACCAAACTATCTTGACAGTGCACCAGATGCAGCCAGACCGACCCCCACTTGAGAAGCTTTCTCCACCGAGTAGACGTATTCTGAAGGTGCGCTCAGTATATCGTAAAAGCTCTCAACGAATGTTTGTGCCGACAGGGCACCATCTCCGGTGTGTGTGGGTGTGTGTGTGTGTGTGTGTGTTTGCGAGCTAGATCACAACTACACGTTCGGCTCATAGTTAGTTGCACGGCTGGCTTTGTCGGTAGTTGACGGCACGGTCCCCAGTCCTGAGCACCGATGATCCCATGTTAAGGACGAGTACGCACGTGGGATGCCTGAAAAAAGTGCTCTGTGCGCAGATGCGAAACAATTTTTTTTTCCCAGGGGGAAAAGACGGGCTGGGAGATGCCAAGCACACACCCAAGAATGGGATGATGAAGGCTGGAAAAGCGAGAAAAATAGAACGATGAAGTGTTGCTCGTGGGGACTACAAACATTGTTCGTGTGAGGGTGAGTGTGAGAGAGAGTGTGCGTGCGTGTCTGCAATCCATAAATTATGTATCCCTTGTGCAAGGACTCGTGTTTTGAAATGAGACATGCTACACCGGGCAGCCAGCATCTATACATGACCCTTCATTGCCCAAGGGAAGTGCAGCCCAAGGTAAGATACCTCGGTTTTTGCATGCGCATGGACACCTTCGCTCTGTGCCTGGAAATGTGAAATGGTCGTAGTTTTTCAAACTGGAGAGGACAATGTAGACAATCCACAACGAGAAGAGAAACCCTGCGTAAATCTTACGATTTGGTCCCCCGAGTTCACCGCCCTGTTGCACCCTTAAGATGAACAGCAGCATGAGACAGACGATCGCAGTACAAAAGAATACGATGACCGAAAACACCAAATTGCCGCTCGGGACGATGAAACACTCACCTTTCGACTCATAGTAAATCGTCGCCATGACCCACGGCAGCCCGAGGCCGAGGAAGACGTTGACTGAATTACTCCCAGTCACGTTACCGACCGCGGAGTCCGCATATTCTTCATTTTCGGCCGCTTGTTTTGATGCAAAGGTGTCAGGCAAAGACGTTCCCAAGGCGACAAACGTGATGGCTGTCACTGAATCCTTCAGTCCGACCACACAGCCAAAGAGTGATGCAACTTCGGAAACCATTGCTGTAACCAGGCCGATGAAGAAAAGGGCCCCGAAGAAGCACGCCCAACCGTTTGCAATGGATGTCGGCGGTACCAAAGCAAACAGCACTTTCCAATTGAACGTGAGAAAGTGCATGACGTAAGCGGAGGCGTCAGCCTCCTCACCGTCACCGCAAACTTCCATCGCATCGCGGAATTGCTTCCCCCACGATGACGTCGTAATCTTTTCCGCAACGTTGTTGTCCATAACTCTATCGAGGACCTGCTGCACTAAAGTGTTCATGCGTGTATCGGACGTAATGTCCACCCTGCACTTCGCCAGGTTGCCAAGCTTCCCCCCTGCTTTGCCTTCTACTGACGAGAGTATCACGAAGAAGTGCTCTTCTTTCTCATATTGCGAGTCATCAACAATCTTGACGTCAATCGTCTTCACCGTTTCACCAGAATCGAAGTGCAAATGACCGGACTGGCCCACGTAATCATCAGGGTCTTTCGCAGCATTCTTTCCGACACCGTCTGCAGTCTTAAAGTAAACCAGCAAAGATCCTGTGTGAGTAGCTTCTATTGATTTGGGAAACAGCGGCTAGGCAACGATGTTGGCAACGGGAGGGATGCTTTTATTTTTTCGCGTGGCAATGAGCTTTTTTGCAGGATTGGCCTAGTTAGGAACAGCAGAATAAACGCACCTGTTGACCCATTTTCGCGCACAACTTTTAACCTAACGGTGCCTGCGCTCTCCGCAACTTGAACGCTTGGCTGCGCGAAGCGAATCTCCCCGGGCAAGTCGTCATCAACGATGGTGATGAGGGCGATCTTGACATCGCCAAGCGAGCTCGGCGGATCAGTTTCCAGCCCACATGTGAAGAGCATATCCGCATTGCGTACGTCGTTGTCGATAATTTTTACCCGAATGGTCTGGTCGCGCGTGTCGCCGTCTTCCCAAGCAAGCGTCCCTGCGGAGCTATGGTAGTGGACCCCGTCGATAGCGGTTAGGTCCTGCGTCTTGTACTGCGCTACGACGCGCCCTGTCAGCCCACTGTGCCGCTTCACCTTCAAGACGACATCCCCTTCGCTTTCCAGACACGAGTATGCTGTCGATGCGAACTCGACAATGCCATTTTCGGGAATGTCCAGCTTCTTGCGCTCTAGTTGTGTTTATTTAGAGTTCTCAGTTGCACTTCTACATCTGTGACAAGGTTCCCCGAAAAAACAGGTCCAGAGTTCTCAGTTGCACTCATACATCTGTGGTCAAGGTTCTCTGGGGCGAGCTAAAATCAAATGGGGAGTTAGGACACCCCTTGATTCTGGAGGAGAACGCGTTGATCAGGCCGGTGTTTGTGTGTATGCCTAGGGTAGAAAAAGGTTTCCCTTATATCCCTAATTAGGGATATAAGGGAATGGCATTAGGGGTATAAGAGAAACTCTTTAGGGATATAAGAGAAAAAAGTCCTGAGTAAAATTGAGTACAATTGGGCTGGAATTTGGGTCGGAAATTTGGGTCAAAAGCTCTACACCACAGGGATACTCCCAAAGAAATTCGGCGGACTTGCTTCTTTCGGCAGGCAGTGGATGCAAATATGTTTGCAGTGTCGCCAGTAGCACTCCTGGTACTTCCTTTATTGCAGAAACGACGTTGGACACATCTGTCACTGCCGCATGTGCCAACAAGGTTCCCAGGGTATTGTCAGAATCAACTAGGGCATCAGGTGGCTGATTGCAACTAGTAGTGCTGACATGTTTTCTTCGATTGTATTCTTCCTAAAATGTGCTTATGCGTGGTTCCGTGGGTAGGCCTGATCCTCCTTGAAACCCATTGCCGCCATGCCATTCCTTCATAGCTGAAACTCCGGCTACTTGACGATGCCAGGGGTGCGGTATCTTCCCATTCGCAGCCGCCTTCCTCCAGTTTCAAAAATATGGACAAAAAAAAAACACGGAGGACACGTGGGCAGAACAGTGAGACAAAACATTCTCTTATATCCCTAATGTTTTCTCTTATATCCCTAATAGGTTCTCTTACATCCATAGCTGTTTTCTCTTATATCCCTAGCTATTTTCCCTTATATCCCTAGTTAGGGATAAAAGGGAAAATAGCTACGGATATAAGAGAAAGTCGAAAATACCTTGGGGCTAAGAAGAAATCTGCCTATATTATATACCCAGATGCTAAGTTCGGCATGTGATGGCCAGTTTGGAGACCCCGCGACCCGTAGTCAGGCGCCACACTGCTTCCGCGCGAGAAGCAGTGTGGCGGGGAAACTCGCGCGACTCCGCCTGTCGAAAGTTCCCCCGAAAAAGTGGTAGAGAAATGTCCTGGATAGGCAAGCATAGGGATACCTATGGTCCCAGAAATGCGGGATAGCTCACTACAAATTTCAAATTCAAACCTCTAGACTCGGAAAAGTAGGTCCTTGGTTGATGTCGACGATCCCGAATGGGTGTTTGAGGTGATCGGTGGGGTTCCCAAAAGAAATGCGTAGTTTTGTCTTATTGTGTTGAGTGTCATTCGAAAAGTTTGTTTTTTATTGAAATGCATACGAGTTTCTGACGGAGCCACCTTCTGAGACAGCTTCGCGCCGCTTTCCATCAACGTGATGACCTTGTTCTTGGACACGTAGTTGCGGATTGCGTTCATACGGTAGTGACCTCGGTTCAGCTTCGGTTTGTGGTGTTTCACGAACTCGGACTGGATAGCGTCGTCTGAGAGGAGACCCTGCTCCTTGCTTTGTCTGACAAGGTCTCGCACTTCTTCTCTTGTGCAGTCCACCAGCTGGGCTTCCAAGATTTTGTGACCGACAGTCGAACGCCGCATTTGGCTGATCTTCGGGGTCCCAGACTCAGTGTCATCCTCAATATCAGGCTCGGACTCGGCACGGAACCAGTTGCGGTCCTGGCAGTATGCAACAATGACAAGGAGTGGGAAGTACAGAAGAGTGATCCAAGCTTCCCACGATTCTACAACATCTGGTGAGCTGAAAGTCAGAACAACAACCAGCCAAGCGTACGCCCACAAAGATGCAGCGGACGTGATGAGGAAGACTCCAAATTCCTTGATGGACTTCACAAACTCTAACACGTACATGCACACTCCCGTGATGCACAACAGGTTAAAAGCCGCCGAACCCACAATTGTTGATGGTCCGAGTTCTCCAGGCACTTCACCAAGATTACTGCAAGTTTCCAACACAGACAGCATGATCTCCGGTGCGCTCGATCCCAACGCGAGCAGCGTCAGGTTTGCAACGGTCTCGTTCCACACGGTGTACATGATAACCTTTTCTTTCTCGCCATCGTGCGATTTTTCTACAACGATCTTCTCTTTTTCGGCGGTGACTACCTCTATGCCGGCCATGAAAACGTCAGAAATAATGGCAACACCAAGAAACAGATAAAACAAGGCCACCAAGTACAGAAGCCCGCGGAGCGCCTCAGGCCATGTGTTCTCTGCCGGGACCAAAATATAGGCCGTGCAAAAGCTATATCCCTTCTCGAAGCGTAGAATCATATCAACGTGCCATCCGAACGCCCATCGCCTCTCGTCATAATCCGGATTCGTGTTGTCGAGCACTTCGCCGGTCTCGTAGTTCAATGGGTTGGGCACACGAGTTCCATTGGCCAGAGTCTCGTTGTGGATTTTGAAGTTCATTTCTTTGTTCTTTGCAACTACTTCGGCAGGATCGTAGGCGAGAGCAGCATCGAGAAGCGAGAAGATCGCGAGCAGCACCAGCACCAAACTCAGTCGCTGCGATGCTTGCCTGAATTGCGTTAGGTATTCGTTCAACAGCAAGACTTGATGTACGACACACGGATACATGCACGAACGCGCACGAAATGCATGCTGTGTACAGGTCCTTTGACACTGACGGATAAAACAAGAAAGATGCATACTGTACATAACGGGTACATTCCTTCTTGTTGAGTTGTGTCAGTCGCTTTCGCGGTGCACGCCCGCCCGCGCGTCTACGGTTGATCATTGTTCAAACTTATTGTTGGTGTACTCGGAAACGAACAGGAGCAGGGTCAATGCAGCAGACCCTCTCTCAGCATAGTCAGTTGGTACTTTTCTTTGCGTCGGCAACTCTTTCGCCTGGAAAAGATTCGGTGGTACGGTGCCGGTTTACGATACTACTCGGTGGCACCTACATTGCAGTAAGTCGTTCTCAGAGCAAACTGTACAAACAAACGTGTGACGCAGCCGCCTGGACGGCGGCGATCCGGGCTTTGCGTCGGTGCTGGGTCAGGCTGGTGGGGCCGGTTGCTTTTTTGATGAGCGCCAGCGTTCGTTCCTTCAATCGTTCTCTGCCGAAGCTCTGCATAGCTCTATATAGCATACATCTATGGCAAGCTCTGCTTGCCATAGATCGCTGAACTTTTCTTGAAAGTATGCAACGTTCGAGCGACTCGTTTGTCCCTCCTGAAGCATACAAATAGACGGTGTTTTTAGACCGCAGGAACCTACAGGAGTGATTTCAGTATGCTTTGGGTACTTGTGTTTCGACGGAAGAAAGCGGCAACTCTCATTCGAGGCAAACAGCAGATGATGGGGGTCACCGCGACGGCAAGAGCGAGAGCGGAAGCATAGATGCCGATTACTGCAGATCTGGATGCACCGATGGATGTACCGCGATTCTACTTGAGGAGGCGGAAGGCACTCGTGTCGGATATTTCCTCGCACACGAGGTACACATTACTCGCGAATAGGTCGAGGAGAGCTAGGTGTCGGACCGTGTTTGTTGGTCCCCCGAACGGGAGCATGCACACTATGTGCACAACTATACAAAAGCCCCGTGGTTTGAGCATACTGAAGACGGGATCACATGCCGTGCACGTGCTGAGTTGACACGAGTAAAGAGGAGAACACCTAAAGAGATCTATCCTTGAAGGAATGCACAAAACATAAAAGCACGATGGAGGCAAGAAGATGGTGAAGACGGTCGATTACAGCAGCAAACCCATATTCCGCTGATGCTTTGCGTGCGTGCAACTGCGAGTCTTTCGTGCAGCTCCCTCGCTATGCTAGCGACATTCCAAGGCTTGCACTTACCGCTGCGGCGTCGAATAGCTCTTGCCCGAATGGCTTTCAGAAGCATCCATTCCCGCGCAACTCTATGTTTTTAGGGTGAAAGTTCTTGTGGGTACTTGCGGAAACGAAGTCGTGTTGCAGCACGGCTGTATTGCCCGGCAGGATGTCTTTCCCTGGATTGATTTGTTTGTAGTCCCGTTTCGTACTCTCGACAGCAAGCAAAACATCGATGGGATCTGCCCTCCAGTGACGAAGGGTCGCCTCTACTCAGGGCAGCGTTTCACGAGTTGTACTTGTTGATCCGAAAGATGAAGCATTTGGCAAGCCAGACACGAAGGTGAACCTGGGCCACCCGTGAATGTGACTAATCATCTTGCACTTTGCTGCAAATTACGTCTGAACCTTAGTCGGAACGGAGCGTTCCGTGCAACGAAAAGGCGTCATTTATCTCCGGTGTTGAAGTAGTGGTGGGCGAAGAGTCGCAGGAACTGCTGTCGGGAGACTTGAGTTGCGCGAACCGGGTTCGCGGAGGAAAGAACTGAATGGTGCGAACGCGCGAAGCGGTCGCTATCGGCGGTGCTCCGGGATTGGGATTTTGACAAGGCTTTCCGCATTGGTTTCAGTGCGGTCTCTGGAGTTGTGCTTACTGTTTGCTCTACCTTTTCGGGCGGGCACGCTGTGAACCCACTATCACCTCGGCCGCTGTGTGGATCATTTGTGTGGTCACTCGTTTTGAGGGCTGGGTCCCCGCTCCTTTTCATGGCAGTCAATGCGGAGGCCCAAGCGACGAGCTTCGTTTTTGCAAGCGGCATGATCCGGTCCCAACAAACAAGAAGAAGTATTGTCACGACAGCTAGCGCTGCTTGGCACCGTTTCCATGCGCCCTCCTCCCATGCGAGTACTTCTCTGGTAAATTGCCACAGGCTTATCACCTTTGCACGTTCCCTGCTGCCGGGAGGTCCCGCAGGGCCCCACGATGCGGTAACATGTGTCATGGTGCAACGAATTCCCACCACTTACACCCACCTCCTTTTCTACATACCCTAGTCTCCTGGCACGCGGTGATGCTTTGGGCGGGTTAAACAGGGTTCTCATGCGCTGTGAGCATGCGCTGGTCTTTCGTAGCCCTTTGTAGTTATCATTTCAAGCGAGCACAACTGACGAGTGGCAACTATCGACCCTCTCAAAGAACTCCTTATCCCTTGTTTTCAAGGGAATCGAGGCCTTGTTGTTGGTTCTTGTGGCGAGAAAGGCTGGTAGGAAAAGCGGACGATTGCTGGCAGTGTAAAACTCAGATATAATTTGTAAATGTGAAAGGGCAGGCAGGAAAGTGAAGCAAGCAGTGGACAGGGCTGAATCTTTCGTGCGAAAGATGAAAGTGTACGTCGCGACCGCATAATATGGATGGTGATCAAAAAGTTAGGTGTTTGCGTTCGATTTAACCACCAGACCAAGCGCCTTACGGGCGATAGTACAGTATCACTTTGTGCCCCCTGGCACAGGAGACTCATCGTTCAAAAGTCAGGGGTCAACTTCGCAGTGGAGGAAGGTATCGTGAGCTACTTGGAGACGATGCGGGAGCTCGCCGACTTGTCACAGCTTGTCGATCACGGGATTCGACGTTACGCTGAGCTTGCATCTTAATTTTACGAAGCAGCGCTTGGCTGATGTGAGTACCTTCGAGGTTGATTTCGACAACTTTCTTCCGTGACTGCATCATGGAGAGAATGGCTCTGCCTGCAGGATGTGTGAGGGGATTGTCGCCAAAATCCAAGCTGCAAATGTTGGACACTGATTTCGGGTTTTGAAGCAATTTGCAAAGCTTGATGCACTGATCGGTATCTACGAGAGAATTTGACAACTTGAGAGTTCGCAGTGTCGGATGCCGGTGCAGAATGCTGAGAAGAGCGTCGAACCCCTTGGGACCGAGGTATGTGTTCGTGAGATCAATCTCAGCAAGAGGCTCTGTCGCGGTCTCGAACTGATCAAGTAAGCTGCTGTTCTGTGTTTTTGGTGTCGATGCGTTGTTAGCGTTTATTGTGGTTTAGAGGTTCGGTGTTTTAGGGTCTCCGGTTGACCATTGAGGCTGTGAGGGAAGTATGAGGGTAGTAGGTATACACTTTAACTACGGCTAGCCATGTTTGTAAGTGCGACCGACACCAAGAAGGAAGTATGGCTAAAGAAATTCGCTTTGAATTTAGTCTGGGCCCCCCACGCGCATGCATGTTGAGCATTGAGTTCTTTTAAGTACATGAACCACATGGATTAGCATGCACTGTGTCGCCGCTTAAGGTTACTTTATGACGTCGTCACCTGTCATTGCGTCGTCAAGGTCGAGTACTTGTGGCGCCAGGGGCGCTGGGCTTTCTTGCGGTTCTGGAGATTGCGTGGGGGGGCACAGGTGCGGACAGGCTTGCACGTTTTTCACTCTCGAGGGCACTGGAGTGCTTGGGGACGTCGGACGTTTCTGGTAGCTGCTTGCTTTAAGGGCCTTCTTCTTTTTTCGTTGCACCCCTGACTCGGGTGTGGTCGCCTTCGCCTTCTTCCGCTTGCGGCCGGCGATCGGGCTCTCCTTCGGGGTGCCGAGCACCCTCTTCTTCAACGCTGGTCGTTCGCCGGTCCCTGGCGTTGGTGGCGGCCTCTTGGCCGCCCGTCCGGTCGTCGCCGTCTTCTGCTTCACCACGGCGGGCGGTGCCTGCGCCGCGCGCTTTCCCGCCGGTGTTTCTCGTTGTACGCCCACCTGGGTGGGTGAGAGGGGTCTCTTCTTCTTTTTGCTGTGTCCGGGGGTTGCCGGGGCGTTCGGTTCGTTGGGTTGGTGGTGGCCGCGGCGGCAGCACGCTGCCGGTCTCCTCTGCGCCAACGTAGGGAGCCCCCTGCATTCCTGGCAGGTTCCTCTGCCATGCGTGCGGCAGGCATGATGCCCGCTGCGGCAGCACGCCGCCGCCGTCTTGCACTCGCCGCATTTCGTCGTGCTGTGCTCCACGCACACCGCGATCGGCTGCCCATCGTCAGCGTGGTGATGGTGCCGACAGCACATCTCTACCGTGGGCACGTCCCTTCGGACGAGTGCTCGACACGCCTCACACTTCCCCTTGTGGTGGGTCGCGCAGGTGACGAGCGCCTTCTCTACTCCGACACCCGGCATATGCACGGGGTCGGGGTGCAGCTGTGGTGGGGCAGGCAGGGCCCACCTCGCCGCTCTCTCGGCCGTCCAGTCCGGGTACGTCGGGAACTGCGTCCCTACATCGCTTCCCTTCACCTGCTCTTCGAGGATCGTCCCCGTGTGTGCCTCGCGAAAGCGGGGCCTGGGCCGCACCCCCGATATCCCCGTGATGCCCATGAACGACAGCGACGTCGTCGGGCATACTCTCTCGCTTCGCTCGCAACTCCCCAGCCCTTGCTGTGTCGCCAGCTTGTCCAACGCGCTGATCATGCAGCGCAGGACATGTTGAGCATTGAGTTCTTTAAGGTGCAAGTGCCATCAAGGCAGGCGAGCACTGTTCACGGGATAGCGTTACTTGTTGAGCAGGCGTTGTTACTAACAATGTTAGTGATCTTCGGTGTGAAGTAATATTGAGTATAGCAGCCCTACCAAATGAAGCCTTTTCGCAATTCACAGATGCTGGAAAACTCTAGAACAACGCATCACAGTACCATGCACCTTGCGTGATCGGTTCATCGCATCACAGTACCATGCACCTTGCGTGATCGGTTCATCGAATATGGTTCCATACCTTTCGAACACCACGCTTTTCGCACTCGCTTGTGTACAACAGACGAAATGCAGCCTCGACTCCAAAGATGGTGCCTTTCATTTTGGATTTTCCGTTGAAGGTTTTCATTTCTTCGACAGACCGACGGAGGTGAGTGTCGTGGACACCTTGAGAGGAGAACCACACGTGGTCGAGTGATTGTTCAGCTGTCATTCGCTTGCTTTCGTCAACAACCAGCAACTTCGAAATGAAGTCTTTTGCTTGAGAACTGATGCCATCCCAAGCTGTGCCTCGATCAAAAACGACCTTGCCTCGAACAATCTGACGAAAGAGCTTACTCTTCGCATCTGTTGCGTCCCGCGGTACTCTGAAGGGAGGATAGCCCGATAGCAACACGTAGCAGATAACACCAGCACTCCACATGTCACAAGGAGGAGGGCAGTAGCCGCTTCTGGTACGAAAAACACCCGTCAACAGCAACTCCGGAGCAATGTAATACGGGGTCCCACAAGCTTGGACCATTGTCGCCCCACGATAGCTGGCTGCGAATCCGAAATCGGCGAGCTTAATCCCAGTCACCTCCAGATTGTTCGTTACGATGTCATCCGGGCTTTCTTTCAGCAGCAAGTTGTCGGGCTTCAAATCTCTGTGCACGATGCCCTGGTGGTGCATGTAGGTCAACACATGCATGAGATTGCGCATCAGCTCACAAGCTGTCTTCTCAGAGTAGTGCTGCAGTTGCGTGATTCGTTTGAAGAGTTCTCCGCCTTCGATGATCTCGAGAACTATGCAGAACACAGCGGCATCTTCAATTACTTCGTACAGCTTGATAATATTTGGATGGTTCAGTATTTTCAGTACCTCCACCTCACCTTTGACTTGCTTAATCCCTTTGTCACCAAGTCGTTCTTTACTCATGAGTTTGGCGGCGTACGATTCGCCTGTCTTCTGCTTGACGACACGGTAAACTGTTGCGAACGCGCCTTTTCCGAGTTGCTCGTGGACAACGTATTTCCGCCGAAGCTCGTCCATTTTCGCCCACCCTTTGTCAAGGGCCTGCAATTTTGCGGTTAACCAACGGCAGCATTTAGGATTGCAGTGCAAAGTGAACAGCTCACGCCACACTACATTTGTCTCACATGATGGAAAGGTAAACGGAAAATAGGGCGATGCACACCGCACAGGGTACAACCAACTGAGTTAGTAAACGAATCTAGTGACTAACGCTGCAAGTACAAAAAACGTTTCGCGGTCCGGTTACAGATCGTGTTCTTGTGTTTTCTCCTTTTCATCCGGTAGAGGAACAGCAGAATTGTCGTTGGCTGGGTCCCCTTCTTTTTCCAACTTCTTTGCTTTTGGCAATACTTCCTCAGGAGCAGAATCTGATTCTGGTGGTTTTTGAGACAGCAGAAGCTTCCTCCTTTCCTGTCGGTGCTGTTCGTCTACGTCACGTTGTTCCCTCAGCTGCTGCTCAATACTCTCCACCACAGGGGCTTCGAATGAGAGTTCGACTGGGCCACAACGAGTGGCCTGAGCAAGCTGGGTGATCGAGTACATCGGAAGACCGTTTACAGCAAGAAGCTTTAAGCCTACGTGCAACCCGGCGTAGCTTGTAGCGGGCTTTGTTAATGCAGCAATGCGAATGGCTCCATTTTTAGAGCAACCGAAGGAAATGCCGTCGAGGGATGCCACAGCAACCGAAAGCAAAGGGCCACGCATGTACCGCGGAAGGGTGCGTGCACTTAGAGCAGCCGATGGCATCCCTAGCCGAGGTTGAGTGGGCAAATCTTGCAAGTGGATTTGCTCTGCCTTTAGCAGTAACCACATCCGAGACGCATCGACAGCATTGCTCCTCGTTATAGTGTCCAAGTGCGCTGCTTTGGAGGCATTTTTTTTCTCTGCGATGAGCTGGTCGCTGACATTGTCGATGATGGAAAATGAAACAGCACATCCGTTCTGCAATTGGCTTCCGAGACTCAAGTTGTACCACTTGCCATTGATACAGATTCGCCTTCGACCAACTTCGGGTCCTGCAACCTTTGACAGAGCCTTGCGGGTTTCGGGGTGCCCATCCACGAACTCCCACACTTTCGCCTCTACTTCCAGTAGTGTAGGGCGGAAAGCAAACGTGTGCGATACGGCGAAGCTAGTCATTCCCATCACACTGATTGCAAATTGCAATTCGAATACCATGGTTTTTGATAAGACTGTTTGTAAGCATCTTCTTACCTGTTGGTGATTCTCCTAGCAATTTATTAATAATTCGCCTTCTGACAAACAGGTTTGCGGCTACGGCCTTAGCTGGCCCGCTAAGCTATGGGGCAGAGAGCCGACCGGCGAAGTCACCCGCGAGGCTACAGAGAGCCGTGGCCAGCGGCGGCAGCCTGCACGACGGCAAGCGACGATGGCGCTGGTGCACAACAAGAAGCTCGAAGCTCTGGCGGGCTCGCGAGCTTGTGCTGGCCGTCGGCGGCTTTTGCCTCGCGTGTCCGAGGGATTGTCCCTTCGCCGAGTCAGCCCAAGTAGGCCAGGGGCCGCAACCAAAACCTATGTTGCAGCTGGAGGAATGGGAACCGCTCACTGCCTGGTTCCTCGCAGTGTAGATGTGGGCTAGAGAGGTCGGCAGAAACGCACCGCCTCTACACAGTCCGGGTCCCTTAGGACCTTCTCGTCTTAGTGTGTGACCATGTCCCCAGATGCCCAATCATCCATCTTCTGGCTTGCACGGATCCATGCCCGCCTTCAAAAGGGTGCAGCCCCCTATCCTGGCGCTGTGAGTCTGGAATGGCACGGAGCGTGCAGGGGCATGCACGGCCTTGATTGAGGGGCTGCAGGATACCTCGTGTCGGTTTCCCCAGGAGGGCATCTCTACCTGCGTAGATGGAGAAAGGGCGCAGGAACCTTTTCCCCTGGGCCATGCGTTTCAGCAAGGTGAATTCTTCGACAGCAGTACCAGATTGCTTCCGGCGCGCCTTCGGGTGCTTCGATTGAATCTTCAGGCTAGAGCAACCTTTTTCGCCAAACAGCACGCAGATATCTCTGTGGGTCCTCGGTGGTCATGATCTCGCATTCCTAATCGCGAACCTGTCTGTCTCTCTTTCACCAGTGCCCGCATCGCCGCCGGTACCAACTTTGCACCCGAAGCACCAAATCCACGGTCACCTGCTCCAAGGCAGACGACCGTTTCGTCGAGTGGCACACTGGAAAACTACCTTTTTCGAGTGAACTTTTTCGAGTGAAAAGGATAAAGGGGGGGTAGACCTACTATCCAGGAGGACCTATTATCCTAGGATAATAGGTCGACTGGTTTTGGAGATAAATTTAACTTTTTATTGGGAAAAATAAACTCCCTCTGGTGGAAATGGCTTGAGGAGAGTGACGATAAATTTCGTTTATTATCGTGGTCAACTCTACATACTTGGGGGCGTGATTGAGCTCCTCAGGCTCGAATCACTGAGCTGCACATTGTAAGCGGTTCGTCCGTTCGAGAGTCTTCGGCTTGGGACTGCTCGTCTGCGATGGGAAAGATCGGGCGATACCCAGAGCCTTTCGTGTTAAATATGCATCTGGTACGCTCCGAAAATGAGAAATCCAGGTAGCCGACAGAGATGTTTCCATTCCCTGCACTTGACTCATTCGCTTTCCGTGTCTTGGTCTTCTTGGGCTATGGTTTCCATGCCTCTTTTGCGGACTCTTGACCATTCAATGTACTCTTTAAAGGTCCATCTTCCGGCCTTCAGGAGGATGCACAGCTTTGGGTTGCTGTCATTTATGTGACCTGCGCGGCACCCCTGCGGAAGCACTCTTGTACAGGCTGTTGGAAACACTATCTCGGATGTGAGGCCACAGGTGATGAATGGGGCATAGCCCCCGCCATCCTTTCTTCTTCTCCGGCATGTTGCAAATGCAACCCCTAGATAAGGTGTCACCTTGTTGGTTGTTCTTTCTCGTTCTCAGAACAATGTAGAGTTCCTGTTGGAATTTAAAGACTGCGCTGTGTCTTTTCGTCTCTTTAACGTCCCGGAGCGCATTAACTGGCGAGTCAGTCTCAATTCCGCGTCTCAGCGGGATCGCTTCGTCACCGGTGCGAAGCAAGTAGACGTACGATAGAACTGCCAACTGACGAGACTCGTTTAACGAACGGTTGGAGCCGGCAACAGGGGATGTCCACAATTTTGTCGAGAAGCCGCGACGTGATAGCATCCATTTTTCGTTTTCCGGTCTGCCTCCCTCTTATCCTTCGAATTACTTCTCTCACCAAGGGAACTCTGAGCGGAGAATTGATCCCCAAGAACCGTTGGACTTTCTCGAGCGCTGATATTGTGCGCTCTGCGGTGTCCGCATTGGTGTGGATTGCTATGAACCCACGAATTTCTTCGGGGTCAATGGGGAAGTGGGGACATCGTGTAGTGCGTCCAAGCCGTTACTGCGACGAAGTATTGGTGCCACGTCTCGCTTTGACCGAGGATGCCGTGAGCGATTGAACGGCTTGATCGATTGTCGCGCGAGCGGCCAGAGGTGGCAGCCCCTCGAGGTATTCCAACTTGCGCTTTCGACTCACAGTGAAGTCAGTTATCACCGACTCCTCGGTTGCATCGCGTTCCATCTCCGCTTTCAACATGGCGATGACCTCCGATCCAGTCGGATACTTGCGTCCAGACAGTTTGTCAGTTGGGTGGGTGGGAGGGGGAAACTTTCACTGTACGTGGTGTACGTGAGTTCTTCCGTCGAAGACGTTTCCTGAGCGGTCGTAGAGGTTGACTAATCGATAATAAAATACTTTCAGTTCTAAAGAACTGAAAGTTTTCTTTATTATCGTGGTCAACTCTACATACTTGGGGGCGTGATTGAGCTCCTCAGGCTCGAATCACTGAGCTGCACATTGTAAGCGGTTCGTCCGTTCGAGAGTCTTCGGCTTGGGACTGCTCGTCTGCGATGGGAAAGATCGGGCGATACCCAGAGCCTTTCGTGTTAAATATGCATCTGGTACGCTCCGAAAATGAGAAATCCAGGTAGCCGACAGAGATGTTTCCATTCCCAACGCAGATCTCTGTCACTTGTTCCCATCGCAGAAGGAGAGATGCGTCGCAGGTTGTTCTCGAGGGCAATTTGCTGGTGTAAGGGAGATAGGGACCAACAACGTTGAATGTATTGTTCGTTGGAAGAAGGGTCACAAGCGCAAGCTATAAACACCTGATTCAAGCGCAAGGATCGCATCCTTTGTTCAGCGTTTTAATTGAAGAAGCATCTTGTCAAGCTGACCGAGTTTTCAAGCTCTAACTACGGCTTGCATTTGGCCGGTGTCGGATACAGTGAGTTGTGAGATCGGAACACGGGACGATGGGAGACTCAGCTTGCACATCCCGCATTCTTCGGGTAAAGAGGACGCTTTTGAAGTTCGGCACGTACTGGTACCCTAATTCTTCGAGGTACCGGATGCGGCACATTTGCCGGGAGGGAAGGTCGGCAATATTATGCGCTGCTTCGACCCTCTCTAGCCACACCTCCATCGATTCTGAGAACACTGCCTCGAGCCAGAAGTTACGAAGCAAGGTGTTGAATAACTGGTTCCGCGAGTATCCCTTTACGAGGGTCGCAAGAGAACAGACGTTAAAGTTGTCTTCGAGGATAGCAGCCGGAAAAAGGGTCTCGTGGAAGTCGTTCAAGTAGCATTGAATCGAGACGACGGCTTCTGTTTCGTACAGTTGGGTGTTGTCACGGTCGGCGGGATCGACGATATACTTATGGTGGTTCGTTCTGTCTACCGCAGAGAGCGCGTTTCCGTAAAAGCGATGCTCTTTGTACGAAACGCAGAATCCGAGGGTGCCCAGCGTGGCGTCGGTGTAGATGATCATAGGCGTACGCGGTGACAATATGGCTTTGTAGTCGATGCGCCGATGGAATTGGGATCGAAGTATGGCTCCTTGCCACCACTCCTGAGCTGAAAATAGTCGTTCTCCCAGCTTTAAGTACTGCCTTGATTGTATCGGGTGTATGTAGGCACGTCCTACCGACCCGGTCATGCTCTGTTGAACAAAGCTGAGTTGACCAACAAGCTTTGCCGCTGCTTGTGGTGTCAGGCTGTCCTTCCGCAGGATCTCCTCGATGGTCGCCTGAAGTCTGGCCGACCTTTCGGTCGTGATAGCTAGGGAGGCGGATCCGGGAGACGAGACATCAATGCTCACGCCCAAATAGGATATGAGTTGCCCGATCCTCTTCTTCTTGTCACTGAAGATTAAACCGATGATGGCCGAGAAGAACTCTTGAAAGTCGAACGCCATCTGCTCGATGTCGTCGGCTCTTCCGAGTAGATGAAAGTCATCAAAATACCCGGATGCAGGAATACAAACCGAGATAGGCAGTTGTAATCTAGAACCGCCGACTCCGTCCCGAAGCAGAGCACGTTACTGAGGTACAGCTCGAGCTCGTGCGTTGCAGCATTGAGTGCGACGATCACTGCATACTTTCGTTGTGCTTTATCGGCGATCAACGATTTGTAAGCGTCCGACTGATCGAGGACGGCTTGTGCCTGCAGTACGACTCCATTTTGAAACAAAGCAACAGCTGTCGCCACCACGTTGTCAACGCCAAGAAGTGTTATTGGGGAGTGGACGCGGGTGACCTTATTCGTCGCTCGTCCGTTTTCGCATCCGCGGTGCTTCTCCCACGATTGAACCTCCTGATCGGAATGAAGTGTTCCATTGGGAGTGTCTCGACCGAGAAGGGACCCTCTAGCCATCCCTTTTTGACTTCTGCTTTCAACTGGGCAGAGATCTCGAGGAGATTCCCGTCACGTATGCTTTGTCGTCGGAGGGACTCCAGGGGGGGCTGCTGTTTGTTCTGCAGCTCTCTTTTCGTGGAGATGAACGACTTTCGAGCGCTCCTGTTTTCAGGTTTCACGTCGAATACCCCTTCTTCGCACAAGTCGTCAACAACTGGGAAACCAAACCCGAGTCTGTGAACGAATTCGTTCTTCACACCCGGTTGTGCTGCTCCCATCAGCTCGAGAAGCTCCTCCACGACAGGTACGTTGATGCGAGACGCGATTGCGTTCGCAGGGTGATCCATATCGAAGAAGGAATTGAACCGCGCCGTGTCTTTCTTGCTGCTTTCGCTCTATCTTCCCAATATAGAAGACGGCTTGCTCGAAAGTTTTTGTTCTGTGCCGTCGAGTTCGTGGCGTAGATGAGCGTGCACTGGCGAAGGTCTGGATCGAGTTCTGCTGCGTCGAACGCTCGTGATTTGATTCGAGCTGTCAGCGCCACGTGGTCTCCATTGATTTCGCCCGGAACGAGTAAAACACTCCCTTCTGTTTTTGATGGGACGGTGCTCCTCGATGGATCGAAACGGCTGGGACTGTTCACGTTGATTCCCCGGTTCGCACCGCAACCACAGGTTGTGAGTCAAATCTGCCGGTGGCGTCGAGAGCAGGATGAGATAGTATCGGGATGGTTGTGAAGGACGTTTGAGCAAATTCATGACGTTGGGGTGATTGAGAATGGTGGACCGACGGCGGTGCTAGTCGGTTCTTCTGGCGCTTGCCTCAGACCAAACGCGCGGATGATCCCCGCGTTCGCAGCTCATCCCTCCCGCGATCAGGTCCGCGATTGGGATTGCGATTCCGGCCATCGTTTCCAGGTCAGGCATGCTCCATTTCTTCAGCGCTGCGTACTACTCCTTCACTTCCGTCACAGAAGGCGGGTTCATCTTTTCTTCTTTCACGGCACACGGTTCAAGGCTGATGATGGCAAGTGAGGCCCTTTTGACGGCGTCTGCGTCTGCTTCGGCCGATCTCACAAACTCATCATATAGATCGGCGGCATGCTGGTCGATTCCGGCTTCGACTGCGTCTGGCAAAGCCTTTTAGCAGTGGCGGCGGCCCTCAGATCAGCCTTGTGCGCGATGATGAAGGAAACGCTGTCCATTCTTCTATTCTTTGAGAAAAGAATTCGAGCCCGGTGATAAGTCGATACTGGTATAGGAGCTTCCATAAGTGTGGCCTGAGACAGCGGTGCCCGCATGTACTTACAAGTCTTATGGCGTGTCCCTCCCTACTGAAGCATGTGTATTGCCAGCCCAGCGGCATTTACGGCGGTGTCCTGTCCCATTGGGACTTACGGAAGTCTGGTGCCTGCCCAACGGACTTACGGCGGTGTCCGCCTGCCACGGCATTTTCCCGCTGCTTCGGGGCTTACAGAATTGTTGCGTGCCCACGGACTTACGGTGTTGTCCTGCGCTTTCGGGACTTTGCCCGCCGACGGACTTACGGCGGTGTCCTGCCAGAGGACATAGTCTCCTGCCGACTACGGAAGCTAGTTGCCTGCCCAACGGACTTACAGCGGTGTCCTGCCCCATCGGGACTTACGGGAGTTTGTTGTCTGCCCAACGGACTTACGGCGGTATCCTGCCCCATCGGGACTTACGGAGTTTGTTGTCTGCCCAACGGACTTACGACGGTATCCTGCCCCGTTAGGCCAAATGGTAGTTTGTTGCCTGCCCAACGGACTACGGCGGTTTCCTGCCCCATCGGGACTTACGGAAGTCTGGTGCCTGCCCAACGGACTTACGGCGGTGTCCTGCCCCATCGGGACTTACAGAAGTCTGGTGCCTGCCCAACGGACTTACGGCGGTATCCTGCCCCATTGGGACTTATGGTCGTTTCTTGCCTGCCCAACGGACTTACGGCGGTTTCCTGCCCCATCGGGACTTACGGAAGTCTGGTGCCTGCCCAACGGACTTACGGCGGTATCCTGCCCCATTGGGACTTACGGTAGTTTGTTGCCTGCCCAACGGACTTACGGCGGTGTCCTGCCCCATTGGGACTTATGGTCATTTGTTGCCTGCCCAACGGACTTACGGCGGTTTCCTGCCCCATCGGGACTTACGGAAGTCTGGTGCCTGCCCAACGGACTTACGGCGGTCCTGCCCCATCGGGACTTACGGTAGTTTGTTGCCTGCCCAACGGACTTACGGCGGTGTCCTGCCCCATTGGGACTTACGGTAGTTTGTTGCCTGCCCAACGGACTTACGGCGGTCCTGCCCCATTGGGACTTACGGTAGTTTGTTGCCTGCCCAACGGACTTACGGCGGTGTCCTGCCCCATTGGGACTTACGGTAGTTTGTTGCCTGCCCAACGGACTTACGGCGGTTTCCTGCCCCATCGGGACTTACGGAAGTCTGGTGCCTGCCCAACGGACTTACGGCGGTGTCCTGCCCCATTGGGACTTACGGTAGTTTGTTGCCTGCCCAACGGACTTACGGCGGTGTCCTGCCCCATTGGGACTTACGGTAGTTTGTTGCCTGCCCAACGGACTTACGGCGGTGTCCTGCCCCATTGGGACTTACGGTAGTTTGTTGCCTGCCCAACGGACTTACGGCGGTGTCCTGCCCCATTGGGACTTACGGTAGTTTGTTGCCTGCCCAACGGACTTACGGCGGTTTCCTGCCCCATCGGGACTTACGGAAGTCTGGTGCCTGCCCAACGGACTTACGGCGGTGTCCTGCCCCATTGGGACTTACGGTAGTTTGTTGCCTGCCCAACGGACTTACGGCGGTGTCCTGCCCCATTGGGACTTACGGTAGTTTGTTGCCTGCCCAACGGACTTACGGCGGTGTCCTGCCCCATTGGGACTTACGGTAGTTTGTTGCCTGCCCAACGGACTTACGGCGGTTTCCTGCCCCATCGGGACTTACGGAAGTCTGGTGCCTGCCCAACGGACTTACGGCGGTGTCCTGCCCCATTGGGACTGTAGTTTGTTGCCTGCCCAACGGACTTACGGCGGTGTCCTGCCCCTTCGGACTTACAGAAGTCTGGTGCCTGCCCAACGGACTTACGGCGGTGTCCTGCCCCATTGGGACCTGCAGAGTTGTCAGAAGCGGCGTCTTGTCCATACCTTTGGTGTGTTGATTAGCCTCAACAACCAGGAAACTTTCACTGTACGTGGTGTACCATGCAGGGTCAAAACCTTGTGCTTTTTTGAAAATGGCAAAAAAAAAATTTCCGGAAAAAAATTGGGGTTTTTGAATTTTAAAAGTTTGGAACAAATTCTGCAGTAATTTTTGAGGAAGTTGAGCAAAATTTTTTTTTTCCAAAATTTTTTTTTGGGCTCCATCGGCCCCGCGGGAGCGTTTTAAAAAGACACAAGGTTCTGACCCTGCATGGTACGTGAGTTCTTCCATCGAAGACGTTTCCTGAGCGGTCGTAGAGGTTGACTAATCGATAATAAAATACTTTCAGTTCTAAAGAACTGAAAGTTTTCTTTATTTTTTGACAGGATTCCGTTGTGTTTACACAGGCCGGACAAATAAACGAATTTATTTTTTCCGATCTCGGAATTTATTTTGCGCCGCCAGCTATTTTCAGTCGAAACAAATAAATAAAATTTATTGTCCCTAGGGAAATAAATTCGTTTATTTTTCCGACTGAAAATAGCTGGCGGCGCAAAATAAGGTCGTAGGCAGAAATCTGTAGGGGAGACCCCTCGCAAATTTTTTTTTCTCCCTGTGGTGAGTGAAATTGCGTGTTTTGAGCTCGTTTTGAGTCTAATTCATCCTTTCTGACCCATATCATGCAGGGTCAAAACCTTGTGTCTTTTTGAAAATGGCAAAAAAAAAATTTCCGGAAAAAAAGTGGGTTTTTTGAATTTTAAAAGTTTGGAACAAACTCTGCAGTAATTTTTGAGGAAGTTGAGCAAATTTTTTTTTTTCCAAAATTTTTTTTTGGGCTCCATCGGCCCCGCGGGAGCGTTTTAAAAAGACACAAGGTTTTGACCCTGCATGATATCAAGAACTCGACCACAGCACTTGTCAGCAGCGCTCATCCAACAGTCCTACCAGCACCTGTGCAGTCCTTCATGCAAGCGCCCATGCAAGCAGCATCGTATGTTGTGAACTACAACGTCAACCTGCCGGGACTCCCCCAGTTGCAGCAGAACAACCAGGCACATTGATCTGTGACCCGTCACTTACCATTCAGGGTCAAAACCTTGTGTCTTTTTAAAACGCTCCCGCAGGGCCGATGGAGCCCTAAAAATTTTTTTGGAAAAAAAAAATTTTGCTCAACTTCCTCAAAAAATACTGCAGAGTTTGTTCCAAACTTTTAAAATTCAAAAAACCCAATTTTTTTCCGGAATTTTTTTTTTTTGCCATTTTCAAAAAGACACAAGGTTTTGACCCTGCATGTTACAACAACTCCGCTCCTACACAGCGTTCTGTCTCAGACACACAACGTTCTGCCGCGCACATTTGCTACGCAACGTTCTGCTAAACACCAACGTAACTGCAAAGCAATATCATGCAGGGTCAAAACCTTGTGTCTTTTTAAAACGCTCCCGCGGGGCCGATGGAGCCCTAAAAAATTTTTTGGAAAAAAAAAATTTGCTCAACTTCCTCAAAAATTACTGCAGAGTTTGTTCCAAACTTTTAAAATTCAAAAAACACAATTTTTTTTCCGAAATTTTTTTTTTTGCCATTTTCAAAAAGACACAAGGTTTCGACCCTGCATGATATGCTCAACGTCTTACACAACGTTCTGCCGTGCACATTTTGCTACGCAACGTTCTGCTAGACACTAACATAACTGCAAAGCAGTATGGTTTTCTTTCCATCCTCGGGAATTTAGTTTTCCCAATAAAATCATTTATTCGGCAATACTTTCCGCCATTTTTGCCTCGGTGTCGGTTTTAGTCCCTCGGGAGGCCCTCGGGGGGGTTTGCAACCCCTCGCCACTCGCTCCGCTCGTGGCTCGGGGTTGCAAACCCCCCCTCGGGCCTCCCTCGGGACTAAAACCGACACCTCGGCAAAATAAACGGAAATTATCTTGCCGAATAAATGCTTATTATTGGGAAAAATAAATTCCCTCTGGTGGAAATGGCTGGAGGAGCGTGACGATAAATTTCGTTTATTTTTTGACAGGATTCCGTTGTGTTTCCACAGGCCAGACAAATAAACGAATTTATTTTTTTCCGATCGCAGAATTTATTTTCTCTCACTCCCAGCAGTTTTTCTCACTACCAGTGAGTTTTTCCCTTTATTTTGCGCCGCCAGCTATTTTCAGTCGAAACAAATAAATGAAATTTATTGTCCCTAGGGAAATAAATTCGTTTATTTTTCCGACTGGAAATAGCTGGCGGCGAAATAAATTCGTTTATTTTTCCGACTGAAAATAGCTGGCGGTGCAAAATAAGGTCGTAGGCAGAAATCTGTAGGGGAGACCCCTCGCAAAATTTTTTTCTCCCTGTGGTGAGTGAAATCGCGTGTTTTGAGTCTAATTCATCCTTTCTGATCCTGCCAACTGTGAAAACAGCCCAAGGACAGAGGAAGAATATACGTTCTCTCACTGGTCAAAGTGGGAGAAATTGGGGAAAACCCACTGTAGTGAGTTTTTGTTTTTCGGGTTGAGGGGGCCTTGTAGAGGTCCCGAGGGGGTGGAAAAGGCCTCGAGGCAGGGAAAACGGTCGCCACGAGGGGCCCCGAAGGGGTCCCGAGTGGCGACCGTTTTCCCTGCCGAGAGGCCTTTTCCACCCCCGAGGGACCTCGGAAAGGCCCCCGAAACCCGAAAAACAAGAAACGAACGCACAGTGGGGATTTTTCCCCAATTTCCGACCACATTTGACCAGTGAGAGACTTTTTTTCTCTCACAATGGAAGTTTTTTGAACTGGCAGGTGCCAGGTTTGCCACACCACCAGATAGTGCTGGTTTGGTAGTGTGTTTGGGTGGGGGGGGGCGTGGTTCAGCATGATTTAGCCGGGGTAGCCAAAACTGCATACTACTGCACTTTTGACCTGTTCTTGACCACTTTCAGCCAAAAAAATGGGGGAAAAAAAAAATTGGCACCAGTGAAAAAAAAATTTTTTTTTTCACTAGTGAAGAAAAAAAGTTTTTTTTTCACTAGTGAAAAAAAAACTGGGTGTTTTTTTTCACTAGTGAAAAAAAAAAATTTTTTTTTCACTAGTGAAAAAAACACAGTGGGTAAAATTGGTTTTTTGCCCACTGCCAGTGAAAAAAACTTCTCAGAGTGAGAGAAATCAAAATCCCGATGCCGTCGAAGCGCCAGCGCGAGGCAGATGACATTCTGAAGAACGCCAAGGTGCCTGCAAAAAGTGCACCGGTGTACGAGGCGGAGTGGGAAGCGTTTGCAACGTTTGCCAAAATCAAATCTGTCACTTACAACAACTCCACTCCTACACAACGTTCTGCTACGCAATGTCTCAGACACACAACGTTCTGCCGCGCACATTTGCTACGCAACGTTCTGCTAAACACCAACGTAACTGCAATGCAATATGCTCAACGTCTTACACAACGTTCTGCTCCATTCATGCGCGTCTTTAATTAGAAGACGAGGCATTTGGCTACCTTAAGAGAGTCATAGCATGCAGGGTCAAAACCTTGTGTCTTTTTGGAAAATGGCCAGAATTTTATTTCCGGAAAAAAAATGGATTTTTTGAATTTTAAAAGTTTGGAACAAACTCTGCGGTAATTTTTGAGGAAGTTGAGCAATTTTTTTTTTTTCCAAAAAAATTTTTAGGGCTCCATCGGCCCTGCGGGAGCGTTTTAAAAAGACACATGGTTTTGACCCTGCATGATAGACTAGATGAGGCTCAAAACGTGGTTCACGCGGTCTGCAAAAAACTTTTGCAGCGCAGGCACAGACTTACCATGCAGGGTCAAAACCTTGTGTCTTTTTGAAAATGGCCAAAAAAAAAACTCTCTTGAAAAAACCGCGCCCCCCGGGGGACGACCAGCCACCACCGCCCCCCCCGAGAAAGGCTCCCTCCCCCCCAGAAATAATAATAATTGCCGCCCATCAGCCACCGCCCCGGCTGAAGCGAAAAGACCCCCCCTGCTCCATACTCCTGGGTGAGAAATACTGCCCCAAAAAAGCCCGCCTTCAGGACCCCAGCCTGAGCAAGAGCGCCCAAAACACCCAGGTGCAGCAGCAACCTCACCCGAGGCACTCTCCCAGACCGGTCGCAAGCCGGTCGCTTGTGGAGGGTGTCTCCCCGAGTGAGTTGAGCGGCGTGATCGTACCCTTGCCACAGTCTGCCGGTTCAACCGGACTCGCCCAGACTGGACGATCACCAGGTACCCCAACGACCGTAGAAAAACGGAATTGGGGACCGCCAGGCCGCGCCACAGCGAGCGCAGGGGTTCCGACGCAAGATCCGGCTAGCCACCGGGCACCCCTGCGGCAGACAGCGCAAGGACTGGCCAAGTCCCGCGTGGAGGGTGGCCCCTCCATCGCGCCGCGTACACGGTGAGAACCGTGGGTAGCACCCTCTGCATCTCTCGAATCTCTGAGTTTTGAGTTTTAGTGGGTAAGTCCCGACGGAAAAACGGACAGTCCCACACTCACAAGTTTGGTCCGGCTTGTGGTCGTGCGTCACGCATTTCTCCCCTCAGTTACCAAAAAAAAAAATCCGGAAAAAAAAAGGGTTTTTTGAATTTTAAAAGTTTGGAACAAACTCTGCAGTAATTTTTGAGGAAGTTGAGCAAAATTTTTTTTTTCCAAAAAAATTTTTAGGGCTCCATCGGCCCCGCGGGAGCGTTTTAAAAAGACACAAGGTTTTGACCCTGCATGTTACCTCGTGCGCCACTGACAGCAATCCACGACAAAGCCCATTCAAACATGCGCTTGTCCCCGACACCTTGTCGGACAAGGTGTAGTTGGGGCTGCCGGACAAGGTGTAGTTGGGCCAATCCAAAATAGCCAGGGGCCAACTACACCTTGTCCGGGAGCCCTAACTACACCTTGTCCGGCAGCCAACTACACCTTGTCCGGCACCCAACTACACCTTGTCCGGGAGCCCCAACTACACCTTGTCCGGCAGCCAACTACACCTTGTCCGGCAGCCAACTACACCTTGTCCGGCAGCCAACTACACCTTGTCCGGCAGCCCTAACTACACCTTGTCCGGCACCCAACTACACCTTGTCCGACACCCAACTATCATGCAGGGTCAAAACCTTGTGTCTTTTTGGAAATGGCCAAAATTTTGTTTCCAAAATGGGTTTTTTGAATTTTAAAAATTTGGAACAAACTCTGCAGTAATTTTTGATGATGTTGAGCAATTTTTTTTTTTTCCAGCGGGAGCGTTTTTGAAAAGACACAAGGTTTTGACCCTGCATGCTATACATGGTCACTCAACAGCTCAGTTCAATGGACTGTCCAGGCCTTGTGACCCTGGATGGCGTTTTCCCCATGCAACCCCCCATGCCCTCTCCCAACTCACTGCGCTGGTTACAGCTGCTAAAAAAGGGATAACATGCAGGGTCAGAACCTTGTGTCTTTTTAAAACGATTGATCACAATATCTTCGGATGGGCTGATTCCCCGAATAAATTAGAACAGCACACCAGATCAATCTCTGGGACAAAACAAAACGAACAAACTCTGCAGTAATTTTTGAGGAAGTTGAGCAAAATTTTTTTTTTCCAAAAAATTTTTTTGGGGTCCATCAGCCCCGTGGGAGCGTTTTAAAAAGACACAAGGTTTTGACCCCTCATGCTACACCTTGTCCGGGAGCGTCCAACTACACCTTGCCGGACAAGGTGTAGTTGGACGCTCCCGGACAAGGTGTAGTTGGACCAATCCAAAATAGCCAGGGGCCAACTACACCTTGTCCGGGGAGCCCCAACTACACCTTGTCGGACAAGGTGTAGTTGGACGCTCCCGGACAAGGTGTAGTTGGACCAATCCAAAATAGCCAGGGGCCAACTACACCTTGTCCGGGGAGCCCCAACTACACCTTGTCGGACAAGGTGTAGTTGGACGCTCCCGGACAAGGTGTAGTTGGACCAATCCAAAATAGCCAGGGGCCAACTACACCTTGTCCGGCAGCCAACTACACTTTGTCTGACAAGGTGTAGCTGCCGGACAAGGTGTAGTTGGATGCTCCTGGACAAGGTGTAGTTGGACCAATCCAAAATAGCCAGGGGCCAACTACACCTTGTCCGGGGAGCCCCAACTACACCTTGTCGGACAAGGTGTAGTTGGTGCTGCGGACAAGGTGTAGTTGGACGCTCCCGGACAAGGTGTAGTTGGACCAATCCAAAATAGCCAGGGGCCAACTACACCTTGTCCGGCAGCCAACTACACTTTGTCTAACAAGGTGTAGTTGGCTGCCGGACAAGGTGTAGTTGGACCAATCCAAAATAGCCAGGGGCCAACTACACCTTGTCCGGTTGGCCGCCGGACAAGGTGTAGTTAGGGCTCCCGGACAAGGTGTAGTTGGCCCCTGGCTATTTTGGATTGGGCCAACTACACCTTGTCCGGGAGCGTCCAACTACACCTTGTCCGACAAGGTGTAGCTCGGACAAGGTGTAGACCCGCCTAATTTTTGAGGAAGTTGAGCAAAATTTTTTTTTGGGCTTTTTATCTAATAGCCACCTGCTAACTTTTTATCATGCAGGGTCAAAACCTTGTGTCTTTTTGAAAATGGCAAAAAAAAAAATCCAGAAAAAATTGGGTTTTTTGAATTTTAAAAGTTTGGAACAAACTCTGCAGTAATTTTTGAGGAAGTTGAGCAATTTTTTTTTTTTCCAAAATTTTTTTTAGGGCTCCATCGGCCCCGCGGGAGCGTTTTAAAAAACACAAGGTTTTGACCCTGCATGTTATTTAGCTTATAGCCACCTAAAGTAAAACTTTTTAATTAGCTTATAGCACTTTCAAATCTTTTTATTTAGCTTATAGCCACAAAAAACTTTTTATTTAGCTTATAGCCACAAAAAACTTTTTATTTAGCTTATAGCCAGGAGGTCCTGAAACTTTTTTTTTAGCTTAAAGCCACCTGGTGAAAACTTGGTCGAACTTTTTGGTCAAAATTTTTTGGTCAAAAAATTGGCCAAAAAATTTGGGAAACTTACAAATATATGCGCGATAAACTGCCGAAAAAACTGCGCGCATACGAAACGTATGCGCGAAAAACTGTTTTTTTTACAAATATATGCGCGAAAAAACTAAAATTGACAAATATATGCGCGGTGCATATGTTTGTCAGCTTTAGTTTTTTCGCGCATATATTTGTAAAAAAAACAGTTTTTCGCGCATATATTTGTAAAAAACAGTTTTTTCGCGCATATATTTGTAAAAAACAGTTTTTTCGCGCATATGCCACAATTCTTGTTGGGAGACCCTTTCAAAAAAAATTCCCCCCAAAGTGCCTATTTCGAGTGTTTAGCCTCATTAAAGCCATCAAAAGTGAATTCAGACGGGTTTTTGACGCCAAACACAGCATCGCGAGAATATAGGGTCCACAATGAATGTACTTCAACGTACTATACAAAATGACATACACTCACACATTTGTAAAAATACCATGAAGTTCGTAGCCTATTATAGGGCCCACAAAGTGACTATTTCGGGTGTATGATGCCAAAAACAACGAGAGGTTCCACAACGGATGTACCATGCAGGGTCAAAACCTTGTGTCTTTTTGGAAATGGCCAAAAAAGAAATTCCGGAAAAAAATTGGGGTTTTTGAATTTTAAAATTTTGGAACAAAAACTGCGGTAATTTTTGATGAAGTTGAGCAATTTTTTTTTTCCATTTTTGGGGGCCACCAGCCCCGTGGCAGTGTTTCAAAAAGACACAAGGTTCTGACCCTGCATGGTACATACATACACACATAAAGCCATCAAAAGTGAATTCACACGGGGTTTTGACGCCAAAAAAACACATCATATGCCAGGTTGCGCCGGAGGCGCAACCTGGACACACAAAAAGCGCCAGATCAACGGGTCATGGCGTCGTGCGCGCTTCGAACTGAAAGCGAGGCACGCAAAGCTCCCGGTGAGTGCGGGGTCGTACAACTGTGCGATTTGCCTACTGTTCGCGCTCTTGCTCTTCGTTCTGACACCCTTGGCCGTTCTCATATGATTAACAAGAAATCGAGCAGGAGGGGCTGGCAGTGGGTTGGTGGTGTAAAAATGCCGGTTCCAGACGACGAGTTTGTTCTTCTGCTGCAGGAGGCGTCATGCAAGGCGGAGCAGATTGCAGCCATTTTGAGCCTTCCTGTGCGTTGTGCTGACGACCTCCACGACGTGACGTTCTCACAGCTGCTCGGCGCGGTGGGCAGCGACATTGTCACCAAAAGGGTGTTTCGCAGATGTGGGGTGGCCTACAAGGACCCGGTCGGCAACACCAGCAGCCCGCCACCGACACCAGGCAACACCAGCAACTCGGCACCATCCAACACCAGCAACTCGGCACCATCCAACACCAGCAACTCGGCACCGACACCAGTCAACACCAGTAACCCAGCACCACCAGCCAATACTGGCAACCCCAGCAACCCGGAACCAGCCAACACCAGGAACTCGGCACCACCGACACCAGCCAGCAACCCAGCACCACAAGCCCGTACCGGCAACTCGAGACCAGCCAACACCAGCAACCCAGCACCACCAGCCAGTACTAGCAGCACCAGCAACCTGGCACCACCGACACCAGCAAACACCAACAACCCGGCGCCAGCCAACGACGATACGGCAGAACATGGCACCAGCAACCCAGCGGCACCAGGAACCACCCGAGACCCTTCGCTACAAAAGGTGGGAGACAACCTCGATCTGAGCAGAGATGCCTTCAACACGGCAGCCGCTCTGTACTCGAGGAGTGGATCCGGCATCGGGGAGAAGGGCCTCAAATCTGGCCACGCAGGGAAGGACCGCCGCGAGAAGAAGTGCAAAACGGACGGTTGCACGTTTCACTTCGCGTGCAGGAAAGCTGCGGGCCACTACAAGGTGGTCAGCATCAGAAACCACACGTGTGTCGCAGCTGGGTCGGGCCGGGCGTTCCTTATGAGCCAAAAAGAGGCCGCTGCCGAGGCTGTTTCCTTTGTCCGGGAGTACGGCCCGAAGGCGAAGTCCAAGGAGGTGGCTGCCCACCTCGCGGTCTCTTGTGCGGGGTCGGCGGCTCTGCCGTATCACATGACCAACAGGGCACGGAATAAAGCCATAAAGGACGTGTATGGCGAGACCCTTGTCGGATATGAGAAGCTGCGGGGGTGGATGCTGGACGTGCGACGCGTGATGCCAGGCAGTCACTGTGCCTTGCTTCGCAAGTGCGGTGACGAGTACGTCACCGAGGTTGTTGGTGTTGGCCAGCCACCAGACGAGCCAGGGGTGCTCATCGCAGCCTTCGTTGCGTTTGAGCCCTGCATTTTTGCAGCTAAGAAGCAGAAGGCCATCGGACACAACATTCTGTTTGTGGATGGGGCCTTCCGCAAAAACGGCAACAGGGGCACAATGCTGGCGGGGTCCACCATCGACCCAGATGGACAGCTGCTAGATGTTGCCCACTGTTTGGCAGTTGGGGAGAACAACACCTGCTGCGATTTTTTTCTCGAGCAGCTCAAAGACAGTGCGGGTGACTACCGCACCGTCATTTCTGACGAGGGGTGTGCACTGGAGAGTGCACTCAAGAAGGTGTTCCCCGAAGCAAAGCACTATCTGTGCAGCGAACACCTCTTCAGAAAGCCCGATATCACGGTTGCACTGAAAGAAATCTTGCGGCACGCGTGTAAGGCCGAAACTCCCGAGCGCTACGAGGCGGTGATGGCCGAAGTTCGACAGAAGAAACCTGAACTTGCCTTGAAGCTGGACCGCATCAAGGAACAGTGGGCCCGTGCCTTCGCCGATCCCCACTACCCCAAGCTCTGCCACACCACATCGAATGTGGCGGAGTCATTGAACAACGCGTTGGACGCATCAAGGTGGATTGGGTGCGTTGTGCACGCGTTCGACAGCTGATGACACGATTCGCAGAAAAGGCGGCGCTTTACGCGCACTCCGACTTTGACGAGCGCCTCCTTCCGCGTTTCGACACGAGGCACGGTGGCCTTCTCGCCCTCTCGTTGCAGGTTCTTCCGCCATCCGGGGGTAACGGGGTTTACGAAGTGAAAGAAGGGGGGGTCGCTTTCGAGGTGCACGTCCAGTCGCCAACCGTTCCTCGGTCTGTGGACGGGCGGTGGACCTGCTCGTGCAACAAGTGGACCGTAGATCGCATGCCCTGTGGACACATTACACGGGTGTGTCGCATGGTGCAAAACCAGGGGCACCCCATTGACACCCTCGCCCCACTGGTGTACACGGTGGAGGCCATGAGAGAAACGTACTCCCACCACTTCCCTCCCCTCATCGACAGGCAACACGCCGACGACGTCGACGACAAGACGGTTGGCATGACATGCCACAGGTCGGGAGGTCGACCGAAGAATAGCCGCATACCCGAGAGAACGGAGAACACTGGCGCGGTCGTGCAGAAGGAACCTCGCCGTTGTGGAGAATGTGGCGTTGTCGGACTGCGGAGTTGGCCGCACGCAAGGCGAAGCGAAACAGAGCAGGAGGCTCGGAAGCTGTCCCCGGGAAGCCCAACGTCCCACCCGACGGCGTTATCCTTGCATCACCACACGCCCACGTCAAGTGGTTAGCGGCGGAGTACCCGGGATTCTCCCCGGAAGATGTCGAAGGGGATGGGAACTGTTTTTACCATGCCATGGTAAGGACAGAGTTCCCACTCTTCCGCGCGTATCGAGGGGGGAAGGGGCATATGCAGTTGCGCAAGCACATCTTCGCGAACGTCCAGCCACGGTTCACGGAGGGTACCGCGTGGCAAGATTTCACCCGGGCCGTCATGGACCAAAGCAGGAAGTCGGTCTCCGAATGGCAGAATTACCACCGTGCCGCCAAGAAGTTTGCGGACCAACTGGTGGTCAACTACGTCTGCCAGCTTTTTGGGGTCGAGATCCACCTGTTGTGTGTCAACGAGAAGGGGGAGTTCCGCCTCCAGGTAACGACACCCATTGGAGGAGACGGGGCCACTGGAACGGTGTACCTGGTGAGTGAAACAGAAACCGACGAGTTCATGCCCACCCCAACCGACGATGACGGGCCCGATGACACCATCCCAGCCGAGCTCCCGCGGACAGTGAAATACGTCGGGCACTTCCAGGTCCACCTCGGGCCTTTCCCACCGGAGCTGCTTGCCAAGATCCCGAGAAACCTGCTTCACACACAAGAGCAGCGGATCTTCTTGACACACGACGAGCTGGCTGCATGGCGCCTGAATCGGAAGAGAAAGGCAGCGGCTGAGCAGGAGCAGGAGACTCCAGCACCAAAGAAGGCGGGCCCAAAGAAGACGACGGCGAAAAAAGCAGGAAAGAGAAGAACACACAGCGATGCTTCGACCTCCGGTAGCTCAACGCCGACATCCCCGGAGACATCCTCGGATTCCCGTAGCTCAACGCCGACATCCCCGGAGACATCCTCGGATTCCCGTCCACCGCCGAAGAAACGCAGGAGACCAGCAGGAAAGCCTGCTTCAAAGCGTGGCTCAAAGGCCAGGAAGTAGTAGCGGTTCCGCATCCGAAATAGGGAACATGGCTTCACGCCACAACAACACCTGACAAGCAAAAAAAAGCATGTTCGACAAGACTATGCTATGGCTTCAACACTTCGGGCAGGGGCAAACCCCCTAAACAACCCCTGTTCCGAAGGCCAAATCAAAAGAAAAGCCACAAATACACAAACAAGAATTCTTTACGTGCAAACAAGTTCTGGCCAGTCTGGTCCCTTTCAAAGTCTTTGGCAAACTTGGTCAACTTGCCAAAAACCTTGAAGGGGGCCAGGCTGGCCAGAACAGGGGGAAAACGCCTTCCAGGGTCACAAGGCCTGGACAGCTGCGGACGTACCAGCTGAGCTGTTGAGTGCACCCTGGCTTGCGGATTGTCCCAAAAAGTAGTTTTTTTTCGTTAAACTGCTTTTTTGTTGCAAAGAAAACGTATTTGTAGTGCGCGAAAAAACTTTTTTTTTTTTTTACAAATATATGCGCGAGAAAACTGTTTTTTACAAATATATGCGCGAAAAAACTGTTTTTTTTTACAAATATATGCGCGAAAAAACTAAAATTTACAAATATATGCACCGCGCATATATATATTTGTAAATTTTAGTTTTTCGCGCATATCCTGGTATATTTCCCAAAAAATTTGGTCAAAAAAAATCGGTCAAAAATTTTGGGTCAAAAAAAATCGTCAAAAAAAATCGGTCAAAATTTTGGCCAAAAATGTTGGTCAAAAAAAATCGGTCAAAAAATTTTGGTCAAGATTTTGGGTCAAATTTTTTTGGTCAAAAGATTTTGGCCAAAAAATTTGTTCAAGAAAAACCCCGGAGTTTCAAGCGAACTTTCACTCTAAAAATCGGTCAAAAATTTTGGTCAAAAAAGTTGGTCAATTGTTAGCCAATCTGAGAAAAATCACACACGGAATTCGAACCCAGAAAACCCTTTGCCGTGCTGTGCCAGCTACTGGAGTGGCCACACCTATTTGCACACGTTGGCGGGTCTGGATCAACCCAATCTGGATCAATAAAAACTGGATCAAAAAAAACTGGATCAAAAAAAACTGGATCAATAAAAACTGGATCAACTTTCCTGGTCAAAAAACTGGATCAAACTTTGATCCAGTTTTTTTCAGGTGGGTACACCTGGATCAAAAAAAACTGGATCAATAAAAACTGGATCAACTTTTTTGATCCAGTTTTTTTCAGGTGGGTACACCTGGATCAAAAAAAACTGGATCAAAAAAAACTGGATCAAAAAAAACTGGATCAAGAAAAACTGGATCAAAAAAAACTGGATCAAAAAAAACTGGATCAAGAAAAACTGGATCAAGAAAAACTGGATCAAAAAAAACTGGATCAAAAAAAACTGGATCAAAAAAAACTGGGTCAAAAAAAAACTGGATCAAAAAAAAACTGGATCAAAAAAAACTGTGTCAAAAAAAACTTGATCAGCTTTTTTGGTCAGTTTCCCGCGGG